>JACEGR010002631.1:0-123374 GCA_014170235.1 Listronotus bonariensis | reverse complement strand
ACATTATGATGTGAATATAATTTGACGCTATTTTACTACTGTTAACTGACTAGACCCTTTGTTCCTTCCAGACCAACGACCCCCACAACAACCCCCACTAACACCCCCTCATCAAAGC
This sequence comes from Listronotus bonariensis, assembly GCA_014170235.1. Taxonomy (NCBI): domain Eukaryota; kingdom Metazoa; phylum Arthropoda; class Insecta; order Coleoptera; family Curculionidae; genus Listronotus; species Listronotus bonariensis. The sequence continues at coordinate 123,256 of JACEGR010002631.1, read as the reverse complement.
CATGTCGCTACGGTGACCACTGTTCAAGACCAGGTTGTCGATTCAGGCATAGTTTCGACAATACACCCCCACCTGTTCCCGTGAACAATCCCTACTGCAGTAACAATTGGTTACCACACAAGATTAGGATGACTCTGTCTGACTTAAAGTTGGACATTCAGAAAGTTCCTACGTCTAGTGAGGAGGTAAGTTACAAATGGGTAATATTAACTGCGGAAGAATTAAATAAAAACGTTTCTGTTAAATAAAATATACATTAGTGAAAAAAATCCACATTTTTTAAGGTTTTTCAAATGGCTGTATTTCGCCTAAAAACGATCGTACTGAAATTAAAAAAAAAAGCATTTTAAAGCTTGAGGTGTGTAGTTTTGAGATCTTGAGGTGAAACGACTTCCTTCTCTTGCCCATCGTCGAGCTGTGGGAGATCTATCGCTCTTCTATAGATACTTTTACGGCTTCTGCTTCGACGAATTATCCAGTATAGTCCCTCCTCTGGCAGCTCCCAACAGAGAAACTCGTGGTGCCGCGCGTATGCATCCCTATACGGTTCAATTGGACAGGCCCCGAACTTCCCTTTTCGTTCGTTCTTTTATCCCTAGAGTTTCTAGACTGTGGAACCTACTGCCAGCGGAGGTCTTTCCTTCCCCCAAATCTTCAAGTTTTTAAGTCCCGTGTTAACAAACTTCCTCTTACTCTGCTTAAGACACCCACAGTACGTTAGTACTTAGGCTTTTAGCCTTCGTGGATTGTCCAAAGATAAAAAAAACATTTTTCAAGGAACGTGTACCGCGCAAGCCTAATAATTACCGAAAAGATTTTTATTTCGATTTTTTTTTTGTTCTTTTTTGGTCCAAGAACTTGGAATTTTGTTTCCAACTCGACCACTATATGGATTGGATAACTTGTTTATTCAGCTTTAATTTGCTTTTTTAAAGTTCCATACGATCACTTCTCGCTGAGACATTGAACTTTAAAAGAAAAATTATCTTTTTTCTTTAACCATTAATATCTCAACAACCACTGATGGCACAAGAAAATTAAGGAGGTTTTGAAATTTTGAATAAATTCTTCATATTGAACTTATAAAAAAAGCAAATTGAAGCGGAATTAACAAGATATCCAATCCATATAGTGGTCAAGTTGGAAATTAAATTCCAAGTTCTTAGAACAAAAAAGGGAACGGAAAAAATTTCGAAAAAAATATATTTTCGGTATTCATTAGGAATGCGCAGTACACGGTTGCATGGAAAATTTTTCATCCAAATATATTAAAACTAGAAACTTTAAGCTCTAAAATGCTTTTTTTATTTTCAGCCTTTTGAAAAACAATAAAGAATTTGGATTTTTTTAATTCTTTAATTTTTTCCACTAGTGCACTTTTCCACTGGCGTTGAAAAATGCTGTATTTCCAATCGTTTACATAAAGATAAAGTACTTCATTTAAGAGGATGCCGTAGCACGTTAAATTGAGCTAAAACGCGATTCGCTGCCGTTTTTAAATATTTGTTTAGGAAAAAAGTTGTATATAGAAAAGTTTCTTTAAATGATCCAAAGATTATCGGAAAGTTATTTGATTTTTGGTAATGTAAATAATTAACACATGAAATTTCCCAAAATTACAAAAAGGTAAAAATATCCAACTTTCCGATAATCTTTGGATCATTTTAAGAAACTTTTCTATATACAACTTTTTTCAAACAAATATTTGAAAAACGGCAGCGAATCGCGTTTTAGCTCAATTTAACGTGCTACGGCATCCTCTTAAGTATACTATACTCGCATCTTGTCTCGAGTCTCAAATCTTTGAACGATAAAAATTATTCTCTCGACTCTACAAGACGTCAGAATAAGATAACTTAAGCTGATATTTTTATATCTCTAGTTAAAAAATATATTAAACAGCCATATTACATTTTATTTAAAATAATAAGATTATGTTATACAGAAAAATGGTACCGAACACGACAACAAAGAAAAAGACTCAGGAACCGAAAAAACAAATGGAACCGTTCAGGAATCGAAAGAATACGAACTCTCAGCAGTAGTTTGTTATATCAATGATCAATACGCCCCCGATAAGAAGAATCTCGTGGCTCTAATAAAAGTCCCAGATTCGTATTTGAAGAACAAAGACGTGACGGAACATAAGTGGTATTTGTTTAATGATTTTAGGTAAGTAATATGCTTGTAGCATCAAACTAGTAACGTCCAAATGTACAGAATCATTTAAACGAGGACTAACATTTTTTAATGTCCCCCCTGCAAAACCTCTATATATTCCAGTAAAATTGACAGATGAAAATTTCCATATGGCTGTTGGGCGCCATTTTTGGAAAAACAAATGGATGGAAGGGGGTCTTGTGGCATATTTTTTAAAGCTCCTGGCGAGTACTTTTTACTTACACCCTCTACGAAATGGCGATCTTTTAAAAATTACCCAAATAGGTAGCCATATTTCCAAAACTAATAAAGTTTGATGTACCTAATGTGGTATTTTTTAAAAGCTCTTTTAAAGATCTTTTTAATGGTGATATCAAGGGTCAGAATTACAACTAGGTAACTCGAATTTTTGCACTTTTGAGATATCTTCATCAGCAAGTGGGCATCCTTTCAGTAACAGAGCTGGGTAACTAAAAACTAATTTTACAGCCTCTACCGGACAGTACCATACGGCGTTATTTCAAGAAGACCACTAAAGCTTCTGGCAAACTAATTTATAACCGCAATTATCTTAAAAACTACTGTTTTTAAGTCATCTAGTTGTAGTTCTAAACCCACAATATAATATACATGGTGCTTTATTAAAAAAAAAAACGTACACTTTGTCCTACCCTGTATAATATCATTAGTGAATTTTGTTTTTAATTTTTATACTAAAAATCTTAAGCTTTCAAACGCTTTTTAAAATCAGTAGTCTTAGAATTTGCTTTTTTCTGATATAAAATTTAATTACAAAACATTTTTCCTCTACATTTTTTATATTTTTTACATATTGTTATTTAGCTGATGGTATTATTCTATTCTATTCTATTTTTTTTTCTTGGTTTTGGTCCCTTCAGGTCCAATCCACCAGCTCTCCCCTTCCGGACTATGCTTTCCAGGGCTTCGTCGGAGGAAAATCTAGATAATCGAGCTCGTAGCTCCCAGAAATTCCAAAAAGAAAACAAAAATAATTCTATAATCCATGCAATGCATAAATTGTCGGCTGTCAAACCAAGACCTGCTACTGGTGTTACATATAACCTTGACTTTCACTACTGACAGTTCCCATGGCACGTCCATCTATTTCCCGCCATTTTAGAAATGCCTCGTGTTCACCACCAAACAGGATACCATCAGCTTATAGGAATCTTCGCTCACAGCGCTTAGATCCAGAAGAAAGATGCCGTTAATTTAGCGTGAATCTTTCCTTGATCCCCGAAGGTAAAAACGTCCTTACGACACCTCTAACCGCCACTCCGGGAAGAACTTTTAGTCCTCTACGCACGTCCGCACTGTCCGGAGGTCAAACAAAGAGTCTGTTAGCTGATGGTTAGGACTTTTCTTATCTTGATCCTTTCTGTCATTTTTAACCGACTTCAAAAACGAGGAGGTTCTCAATTCGCCGCGTATATTTTTTTTTGTGTGTATGTACGCGATTACTCCGGCGTTTGTCGGCCGATTTTGTAAATTCTTTTTCGATTTGAAAGAATGCACTTCCGCGGTGGGCCCATAAAAAAACAAAGTCAGGATCGCGAGAGAGAAAGGTACTAGACTTATTTTTTCGGCAAGGCGGACTCCAGTTTTTTGCGGCAAAGCTGACTCTAGTTAGGAATAGGCTCATATAAATAGGTATTATGTCCAGATAACAAAGCAAAAAAGAAAAGAAATTAGAGGAGCATTCAGAATCGACAACCTCGGGGTAAAATTTACACTTTTCACCGACCAAAAGAAGGAAGTTCACAATTCACCTGTATGTTTTTTTTTTTTAACCGACTTCAAAAACGAGGAGGTTTTCAATTCGCCGCGTATGTTTTTTTTGTGTGTATGTTACGCGATTACTCTGATGTTTGTGGACCGATTTTAAAAATTCTTTTTTATTTGAAAAAGTGCATTTTCGCGGTGGTCCCATGAAAAATATAAAGTCAGGATCGCGAGAGAAAAAGGTACTAGACCTATTTTTTTCTCTCTGCCAAACGTAGGAAAGGTCAAGGGCGCATTTAGAATCGACAACCTTGGGGTAAAATTAACCCTTTTACCGAACTAAAACACAAGCTGATAGCGGATAGCTGCAGCCCCGTGTGTATCGATTTATTGCAGCCCCCTGTGGAGCGATTTATAAGCATTTGATAGACAATATAAGGAACTAAAGACAGAGTATAGGTGGTGGTCATGGTTAGTTCTGGTTGGTTAAATCTTTTTTTAATTCCTTAATTAAACCTCCATTGCTGCCAAAAGCTTATATATATCAATAGAAGCTGCAGCTAACCGCTAAAAGAGGTACTAGTAGTGTTTCTTAGTAAATATTTACCGATTTAATGGTAATAATAAGAAACTAAAAAGTTAAAAATAATATTTTTTTTTTTAATTGAACCGAAAAACAGTAAAAGTCACTAAAAAGTTAAAAAATAATAAAGAAAAAATTGGGTAATAACATATGTGCTCCAGTTATCCAATGTTAATAACTAAATAAACAAAAGATTTTATACTTCTATGCAATATGCTATTACCTGACTTTTTTTTTTTTGTTAATTATTTTTAACTTTTAAGTGACTTTTACTAATTTTTTCTAAGTCGGTTCAATTTTGTTTAAAAATGATTATTCTAAATAGATATTATAGTCTAAGATAGGAAGCAACCTGCACCCATCTGTTTACTGGATAAAAACTGTTTTGTTTAAATATAGTATTTAAATAAAAAGAGAATAATGCCAACCCCTATTTTTTTTAATGCAAATATGATTTTTTTATAATGTATCACACATCACACAAGACTCCAACATGTCTTTTAATACACAAAAAGCCCTGTTGCTTTCTTATTAAATAATCCTGTGTAATGGAGCCATAAAAAATATCAATTTATTTTAGTATATGTCCTGTGCCTGCTCAAGAAGCCGTATGGTTTAGTCTCGATTGGAAAATTCCGTGTGTTTTATATTATTCTTCCGTGGAGTTAGCCGATACCAAAACTGAAATTTATCATCCGCTATCAAGGGTAAGTACATGTAGTGCTTTTCATTTAGGTGGATTTTATTAATTATAATAACTATTTTTTTAATGAATGGTCAAATAGCTGATCAAACTTTAAGAAATAATTTTCCTGCGCTAATTATAAAGTGTGTCTACATATTGTTACAGACTTTGTGTTTACGTTAGAGAATTTTAGAGAGTTAGGATCATTAAATTTAGTTTGTTAATTTATTTAAATAATTTACCCTAATTTTTCCAAGATCTTTCATCGCTTTCGAAGGTTTCCGAAAATGCCCGAATTATCCATTGAGAACTTTTATGCCATCCTTTACTATAGAATTTTCGCGATATTTATCCAAAATTCTAGATCATTATTCACTCTACCATATTACTATAAAAGGGCACAGAAAACCTTCGAAGGAATCATGATACAAAGATTACAAGAAGGTAGGATCAACAGCGATTCCAAATTGGTTCGCTTTGCGCATGACGTAGCAATGTGACTTTTTCGGCGCAATATTTAAATTTAAGTTCTAAGAAGGCCTGCAATGTTTGTGAATTTTGGTCATTTTTTAAATATGAGGACGAGTATAGAGAATATATCTTTTAGAATAATATTACTGTTAATCTAAGAATAATAATATTTGATGTTAACTAGCTTAAAATGTTAATATGAGCATAAACGGAACTTACGTAATAAACCACTGTTTAAAGCACTTAAAAACAAATTATCTTATACTTAACTAGTTTTAAACTCACAAAACTGCCAAAAAGCAAAGTAAAACGGCAAACAAACTGTTAAAAACACGAAAACAAACGTAGGGTTTCAACTTTGTTTACAAATTTAGTCACATTACTACGTCAGAGACGGTGGTCACGTGATAAACGTCATGCGCAATATCCTACCTTTTGTATTTGTTGTATCATGCGAAGAAGTAGTATAGATTCGACTTTTGTGCTGTAAACTTTGAGAAATTGACAACCGTAGATAGGAGGTTTTAACAACTAAAGATTTTGTCGTTGTAACCATAGTTACGTTTCGTTGTTAATAAAGGTATAAAAACGAAGGTACGTGTTTTTATACGAGGTGATTCGGAACAATATGGAAAAACTTTTATTATTAATTTTACGAAAAAAAATTCTGTATAATAAGTTCCGCATGGTTTAAAACTCAAAATGATATCAAATATTTATTTTTTGTAGTGGAATAGTTTATGTTTAAAAATATGAATTTTGCTCAAGAGAAAAGTACCTTCATTTTTCATAATATCGCAAGTTTTAATAAAGAAAAAATATTTAGGTGTAAAAATAACATTCAGATATGTATAGTTGTATAGTATTTTTAATAAAACCTTTTTTTAAATTTTTTGTGTGGTAACTGTGAACATTTAAGTTTGTACATTAAGTTAGTGCATACTTATTTCGAAATGTAATATGTAAAGAAAACTTAAGAATTTTTAAAACAGCGAAAAATCACAAAAACACTTGTTATTGCAAAAAAACGTTATATAAAATTTTTGCTTTTAAATAAACCAATTTTCATATTTTAAAGCCGTTTTTAATCCTAAACATCTTTTCCTGATAAAAATTTATAAAAAATATAGGTACATACTTCATATATACCACCGCAAAAAAAATAATATTTGATAATTGCATTTTGGGTTTTAGACTATGCAGAACTTTTTATAAAGAATAACTTTTTTCGTTAAATTAATAATAAAAACGTTTTTCATATGGTGGAAACTTAAGTAGACACGCTATATGACAAGAAGTAATAAAGGATATTTAATTAAAATTTGGTAAAGAGTGTACTGTTGCTATTAAAAAAGTCACATAAAGAGTACTGACAATTTTTAGGACCAAATAATTAATTTTGAAAAATTTTAGAATATATTCATTGAATAAAATTTTAAAGGGACTAAAATGAAATAATAGGTATAATTTGTTCTTTTCTTACTGAAATGTATTATATATATATCTAACTCAAAACAATCTTCTCTCATTCTTACCATCATACAGATATAAAATAATAACAAACACTAATTTGGAACCTACCGGGTGATGCCTCGCCGGGCGGGACATAGGAAAATCCCATGTAATTTTCAATGGGGTCGATTATTAGCTCCCCTAATTATTTTAGAGCAAAATTTTATTAAAGTTTATTGAAGAGCATACAAATCTACGTCCATGGTAAAAACTTTACATTTTTCGGTTAACCCGTTTGCTAGTTAGATGCTAATATATTTTTAAAAATTGTTACTTTATTATCGCCTCATATTTATGAACAACAATAAAAATACCATTTAGCGTACGATTTTTTGATAATAATAAAGCACTAAATTTCAAAATGACAACGTTATGTCACGATAACTGGTATTTTTATTGTTGTTCATAAATATGAGGCGATAATAATGTAACAATTTTTAAAAATATATTAGCATCTAACTAGCAAAGGTTAACCGAAAAATCTAAAGTTTTTACCATGGACGTAGATTTACATGCTCTTCAATAAACTTCAATAGAATTTTCTCTAAAATAATTAGGGGAGCCAATAATTGACCCCATTAAAAATTACATGGGATTTCGTATGTTCCGCCCGGCGATGCATCATTCGGTATATTAAAATTACTTTTTATAGTATGGGAGCCCAAGAGGGGAATTTCTGGATTTATTACAGCGCGGCAGATTAATATACCGAAGAATAACTTGTACTTGTAACTTGTAAGGATAACGAAATAATAACAGTATTTTTTGACATATTTAAAAATCTATAGCCGCTTCCCCCACCGATGAATAGGTAAACATTTTATAACATTTTTTCTTTTTATCATCTAAGCTTTGCAACCAAATAGGTCTCTATGACGCGCGAGTTAATCCCCATTTAGCATCGTGGGCTCCCCTATCATTATTATAAAGTTAAGCAAAGAATCCATTTCTTTATTAAAAAAATACACAAATTCATAAATTGCCTCCTGTAATGTAGAATATGTTTTAAGGAAGTTTTTACCGAAGATAATTGCATAGCTAGATCGGGTGGTACAAGAGGCATAACTTTCACTCCTTTGCACGACAACGAAGTGTTAAAGGCTGGAGATTTGGTAGCTATGGATGCCGAATTTGTTACTTTGAATCAAGAAGAGGCTGAACTGAGAAGCGACGGGAAAATGTCGACTGTCAAACCTTCGCAGATGTCTGTAGCGAGAATAACGTGTATCAGAGGGTATGTTGTTTGGATGTTAATCAGCATCATGTGAATTCTAGTATCAATAATACCTTAAGGACCGAAAAAATGGTGTGTCCTGTATTGATGCCTTTATTAGATGGTTGGATACACGCCATAAAAAATAATGTGACCGCTTTGGTCCTGGTCCCGAAGTATAACGAGCTAACCCTGTTTAGCGCTATTGATTCCTATTAACTTGCAAATCGCCCATTATGAAATAAAGAAAACCGAAAAATTGACGTTTCGGCGTCGTTTTCTACCTTTATCAAGATAAAAATGTCAATAGATTTTCAGAATATCTAAGTTTAAAACCTAATAGTATAGTAAAAAAATAGTAGCTTTTAAAATATTGCTTTTTTCAATGTTTATTTTTAAATTAATTTAAAAGGACCGAAACGGTCCCATTCTTTTAAGCCGAGTCCAGACTTGCAACAATTCGTCGTGCCGTTCCACGCCGCATATTCCGCCACATAGCGCGGACGTGGACGTGGGGGATATTACGTCGTTTCAAGGTTTTGGCAATTGATTCGCCGGTGATTCAGAGCTTGTCGATTTTTGGCGTCAAAGGAACGCGCAAACAGGTTGGTTAGTTTGGACAAATGTTTGGCGAATTGTAACAAGTCTGGACGCGGCTTTAGATTCTAGATTTGCGTGTACCCAATTATCAACCACATAATAAACATCAAAATTATTAGAATTGTTTGTTTGGTAATAAAGATAATATTACATCTATTTTGCTTTTGTAATAAAACCTTTTTAAAACGCAAATCAAATAATATGAAAATACTATGTGAGCAATAAAACTCTTTTGGATTAATAGTGAACTTTAAGTCCTAATTTTAATGGTAACACCAATTATTTTTAGGCAAGGTTTGGGTGAAGGAACTCCCTTCATCGACGACTACATCTCTACCCAGGAACAAGTCGTGGACTATCTTACCAAATTTTCGGGAATAAAACCTGGAGACCTCGACGCCAACTTTAGCTCTAAACATCTGACAACTCTAAAATCTACATACGTCAAGTTACGATTTTTGCAGGATAGTGGAGTTGTATTTGTTGGGCACGGGTTGAAGAATGATTTTAGGTAATGAATTTTTAACATACAGTGTGATTCAGAACTAATATTCCACAAAAATATGGGGACTTTGGTACGAGTTAACGCTAACTTGAAAGAAAAAGGTTTAACCTATTTAAGTAATTTTCTCGCATGTAGGCATTCAAGTTATCGATCCTAATTTTTCCGATATCTCCTATTTTGTAATTTATTTCTTGTGTTTTGAAATATGCCTTCACCTAAGCCCTCATAGGAATTATTAGAATAGCTACTGGTTTCTAAAAATGGCAGTTTATGTAGGTGATTGAAAATTTGGGAACAATGTTATCACTGGCGTAGATATGGGGGGTGAGGCTAATTACCTTCCCCCAGAAAGGTAGAAACATTTGTAAGAGTCATTATAAATTCGGTTGTTAAGTTTGTAAGTGGGAAGATCTTTCAATTGCTGCTTGGTAGTAGTATATACATGTTTTACAATGAAAATAGGTAAAAATGTTTTATTTTTGCTCATCAAATTTTTTTTTGGACATTTTTGATTTTGCCATACAAAACAATATTGAAATATACTTCACCCATTGCATTCGCTACCCCCAGAAAATAAAATTATCTACGCCGGTGAATTTTGTTACTGAAGCAACTAAGCATAAAACACTGCGTAATTGTTTCATAATTAAATGTTATTGTTAATAAATCACAAAATCGCAGACAAATAAAAATTGTAACAAACACAAAATACATAAAACGCAAACGGATTAAACGATTCCGCCATATTGGAAAATGTCGTCGTGACAGTGTTGCCAATAGTTTACTTGTCACTAGCTAAACAGGAAATAGGTTAGATATGAAGTAATTATTTAAGTCATTTTATGGGGCTGTGGTCTGTACTTTGGCAAACACTGTCAAATTACAGTAGCCTAGTTTTAGTAAGTGACGTCCGAAAAGTATATTTTTTCTCCTACTCGATGGAAATCTACATATTTTTAATACGTTTTCTTACCTCCAAGATGCATTATTATTGTAGGTAGTAGACGTTGCTGGACAATGTTCTTTTCGGGCCATGGCCGGGAATATTTTTCCTTTAAATATTTGCGGATGACGTTTGTCAAAGTCAATCAATTCTACATGACAGTGTGATACCATAGTAACATATTATTAATTAAATAATAAAATTAATTAATTAAATAATTTTAATGTTTATGTTTATAATTATTAAACTAAAAATATTTAAGAAATATTTTGATCGGAGAAAAAGAGTATGTAACTCGTAGGAAAAGCATATTTCCGGATTCTTGGTGGTTGCTGAACTCGGCTTTAGCCTCGTCCATCAAACTCCACCCTTGTCCGGAAATATATCGCTTTTCCTACATGTTACACAATTTGCTCTAAATAGATTTTGTTGCTTTAATTGTTAGATATAAGTTCTGTTATCATTATCTTTAATGTTAATTAATCAATAATAATAAACATATTAAGATTAATACTATGCAGTGTGATAGCTGCTGGTCCAAATAATAGTCATTTGTAGCTCCATTTTGTTTTAGGGTAATTAATATGGTAGTCCCTGCAGAACAAATAGTCGACACGGTACAGCTGTTCCACTTGAGGCATCATCGGATGGTCGCCCTTAGGTTCCTAGCATGGCACTTTTAGGTAAACCTCTTGTAGTATACTGTGCTCAAAATATTGTGGCTTGTATAAACTGGCCTACTCACAGACGTGTTTGTCCGGCAGATTTGTCTGACAAGCATGTACGGTGGACAAATCCGCATATGGGTAGACGCGTGCTCGCTGAATATGCTCTGCTCGGCGTTTGATGTAGATATTTACATGCGATTTGTGGGACCCCAAAATGCAAAACCAGATATATCCATCCACCTTTTATTGGAAGCATTTTTCCAAAAATAATAAAACCTATTGATTGTGTGGGAACTAACTTAAAAATAAATTAAGACAATTTGCGCCTAATATTTTATTATACAGAATCAGCTAAATGAATTCGTTCATAGGCAATGTGTGGAAAGGAGACAGTCTAACGCGAATGCCGGCATGTAAACATTTCGGATTGGGTGACAACTGCATTTTCACATTAGCAGAAGCAGGCGAAGGGCGGGAATGCGGGCGACAGACCAACACTATCGAAGTGTATGGAGTCTTGTGGGACCTTTCACACGTAGAGAACGCGGAAAGTCGGCGATCTCAAAGGCTTCGTATAATTTTTTATCACTCTTTCCGGTGAAACCGGTTTAGTGTAAAACGAGGTAATAGTGCTTGTTTTGTTATTTCATTACTGGCTGATATACTTTTACAAATATCTGATGCAATATAAAAATCAGCACAAAAATTATACAAATTTCTCGTCTTGCGGCTTAAAAGGGCTTTTTCATGGATTTTACCGTCTTTTATTATGTTTATTCCACATAAAATACCTCGGTCGTACTAAAGTCCTTATCATTTAGCTTCTTTATTTTTCAGTTAGAACCAAAATAATCTACCAAAAAGTCAGATGTCGTTAGATCAAACTTGTTTTAAATTTTAGCAGAAACATTTATGCAAGATTTTGGTGCGAAATAGCCCAATACGTTTTCTTACTTTCAAAGAGTTTTATTGCTGTAGGTAAAAGACGTTGCTAAGTAAAATAATATAAGAGTTCGGGCTGGTCCTGTCTGTCAGAGAGATGTGAGTAGGCCGCTTTAGAAGTTCAAACAATATCAAATATAAAAGAATAATTAAATGGGTAAGGCCCGTCGTAAAAACAGCGACTTGTGGTCGCCACCAGTGGTCGCTTCAAGTCGCTATACATGGTCAGTTGCAGTCGCCACCGGTTGCTGCTACAAGTGGCTTTACACAACCACTTGAAACTTCCATAACCAAGGTTTGTCAGTCTTTTTAATACTTTAAAATAAACGCGCTAGTCACGTTTTTAATAGTAAGAAGACGATGTAGAAGGCGTATATTAAAAGGATATCGTCGTTTTTGGGTACATGCAATTTTAAGCACCCGCGAAATAAATGGGCATTTTTAACAGCTTCTTGAAAAGTTTGAAGTTGCAAGAAGGCAAATTCTTTAAGTATTCTCGAATGAATTTGAACACATTCAATAAATTGATATTTTTAGATATTTAAGATTATACCAAAATTAATGCCATTTTCTCTGAAATTTGAATTTTTCCAGCTTTTGTTGTTGCGGTGAAGTATGTATTTTTATTATTTTAATTTATCACTTTTTTACTACTTTATTTTTAGTATGTTATGTCTGATGTCAGCAGCGTGAGGCGACCACAAGTGGCTGTGTTTGCGACCTGCCTAACGATTTTACTTTGATTGCCAAACAGTTGGACACTTGGATTTTTAAATTCTTTAAACTGTTAAAAAATATTTTTTGATAATCCTCTATGCTTATTCAATAAGCTAAAATCGACTTTGACATCCGACTCAAGTGTATTCCTTTTACCCTGTAGAACCGTTCTCTGAACTGTCAATAGTGTCAAGATCGGTTCTACAATATGAAAAAATGTCAAAAAATTGTAAAACTTATGGTGTCGTTCCGGACGGTTCTGGCGCATAAAAGGAATACAGTAATTGTCGCCGGTTGGGAAAAATAATTCTAAAAATTAAATTCTCTAAAAGTGAGGTTAGTTTAAGAATAACCATCTTATTCTGAAACACCCTGTATAGCTTAGACTACTAATGCCCAGTTTCACAATATATGGTTAACATCACTTTTGGGTTAACTATTTTGGCAGCACCAATCACCCTTCGGTATTTCGTTGTTTCTATGGTAACAAACCTATGGTTAGTGTTAACCCAATATTGTGAAACTAGCCGTAAGCTAGTGTAAAGTGACCACACGTCCTGATTTTGGGAGGACAGTCCCGCTTTTTGGAGGACTGTCCCACATCCCGCCGACTTTGGAAAATGTCCCGATTTTTGGTGGAAGTGGGTGTAAACAAAGAAAACAAAAAGTTTTCGCGGAGGTGAGGACCTTCGTTTATTACTCTTCAAAAAATCCGGAGATGAAAAATAACCTTTTTAAAAATAAGGTAATCAATTTTGGTTATTAATCGTTTCCCATTGAAACATTTGAAACGTGAAGACTTTTGCTCATCAATAAAGTTTTTGGGGAAAAGAAATTCAATCCTATTTTATTTTTCCCATTTGTCCCGATTTCAATGATTGAAAATGTAGGTAGCGGTACCTTAACAGATTTTTTTATAAATCACTGAAAAATAATAATATTAAGAGTAACTGGGTCATTAATAAGAACAAAAAATATACTAGTTTATAAAGATTTTTTTTTTTTCATTTTAGGTATAAGAATCCAGTCTGAAACTCACGACTCGATTGAAGATGCGCGGGCGGCACTTCAGCTCTACAAAAAGTACAAAGAGTTGGAGAAAAATAATAAAGTAGGAGAAGCGCTCGCAGAACTATACGAGATCGGTGAACAACTAAAGTGGAAGGTACCAGAAGAATAAAAAAATACAAAAAGTACAAAAAAAACAAAAATATTTAATTAAAAAAAAAGATGAAGCAAAGTTATAATAAATGTTTTTTTTATGTCTTTCGTAATATCTAAAGTCAAAGTTTCGAAAAAGACGTGATATCCAATATTGCCTTTCCATTTCTCGTTTTTACAAAAGTCTAAAACTTTTTATAATATTAAAAAATATTTTATACAGGGTGTTCGCTAATTAATGTTACACAGTGAAGCCACAGATTCCATGCTAAAATGTTAAGATTTAACTAAACATACCTATATCCAAAAATTGATCATAAGGAAGGTACAGAGCATCAAAGTGAAAAAATAAATTAAATTATTTCATAAGTTTTGAATACTTTAATAAAACTCGGTATGTTTTTTTCTTTTTGAGATTTGATATTAATTTTTATGTTTAAACTACACTGCGCTACCTACACTACTTTATATTTCTCTAAAACTTTAATTTTTATGCAACTCTGTATGTACCATCTAAGTAAATCAGTAAACTTTCCTATTCTTTCTACATAAAAAAGATATACGTTGTAAAAATCGTTCTGAGCAACCGTTTTCGAGATATTTGCGTTTAAGATGTTTGGTGCATGCAAAAAAGAGCTCGGAGAATACATTAAACTATTCATACATATATGATGTGGCAATTGTAGTTAGCTAATACGCTGTAAATAATAGTATTTTTTAATTGCACTAAATAATTTAAATGCAAATATCTTGAAAACGGTTGCTCGGAGCGATTCTTACAAAGTATACCTTTTTGTGTAAAAAGCATAGAAAAGTTTACTGGTTTATTTAGATGGTTCATACAGAGTAACACAAAAAAGTTATGACGTTTTAGAGAAATACAAAGTAGTGTAGATAGCGCCATCTAGTTTGCACCAAAAAGTTAATATCGTTTATGTTAAAAAACCCTTAGATACCAAGTTTTTTAAAATATTTAAAATGTATCAAAAGTAAGCGAAATAATTAAAAAATATTATTTTCTCATTGACATTTTGTATCTTCCTTGTTTTCAACTTTTGAAAAAAGGTGTGTTAGGTTAAATCTTAATATTTTAACATACCCTTAATTAGCAGACACCCTGTATAGTTTTTATTTAATAATTTTGGGAAATGTTGTCGTCGATATTTCTTGGATGTGTTTTTAAAATTATTTTTTATATCTTATTTCCATGTGTGTTATTTGCGTTATATTTATTTTGTTGTTTATATTTATATTCCTCCACTTTTTATGTATATGTGTTTTACTATTTATTTACATAATGTTTATTCAAGTTAAATCCCACTTTCTTTATCTCAAAAAAGAATAGGGATTGCTTTTAAAAAATGAACAAGAAATAGTCACCCATTTTAAGGACCAAGCTTTGCAAAATTGTGCTTTAACCTTTATTAGTGAATTTTAAACATGTTTTAACAATAAAATTCATACCTGAAATAACTAAATTTTTAGTATACCTATGTAAATTATACCAAAATACCACGTCATCAGTCGATATAAATATTGAATATCATGTTTCATAATTTTATTATGTAAGATGTTTTTTATGACTTTGTTATCGTCTGTGTAAAAAAATAAAAAATAAAGAAAAGTCGATCAAAATATTTGTAAAACTAGTCTTTTTGAGTATTTTCAGTTACATAAAGAGATTAAAGATTCCCTTATTTTAAAAGACACTATTATAGCTTTATTTTAAATATCATTTACAGGGTGTCCCATTTTGGTTGAAACTGCAGGGTATCTCAGTTATTAAAAAAGAAAGAAACCGTCATTCACTTTTTACTACAGTGCGATATTGAAAATTTTGCATTTTTAGGTACCCTTTGTATCTCAGTTGACTGACAACTTATTAAAAAGCTACATTCGAATTCTTACATAAGTTTTACGTAAAATACAGTGGCGTCGTCAGATCTCTTTTGAAACGCGGTTTTTTTTTTAATGGATCAGTCTGTATATTTGTCAAAACTTTGATTTGTCTTTTTACACACCGAAAGGTTCTATCTTTATTAATAACTGAGACACCCTAAAGTTGCAACCATAATGGGACATCCTATACACACCTTAAGAACAACACCAGGACAATTTCGAATTTAATGAACTAGAATTAGTGTCATGTCAAGGTATTTACCGGATGTCAACGAATTTATTAGACAAGCCATAACTCCTAAGGCGTATCAAAATAAAATTTGGTATAGATAAATGGTATGACAAGAGCAAAGTTCTAGCATATTTCTTACTTTTTGTTTACTTCAGGTTTCACCGGAAATGGCTTCAATTCTAATTTTTTAAAGAAACACCCTGTATACTTTTACATTTTTGGATTTCTGAAACAATTCTTAGGCCGCTTTCAGACGGGCGACTTTGAAGTCGAAATTGACGACAAAAATATCGGCGTCTAGTCGCCAATTTTGACTACATCTGTAGTTGTAACTAGCGACTTTCTGTAGTTACATGGAAGACAAAATGTCGTCAGTAGCGGCAGAACAACTATAAATTTGACAGAAGAAGCATTACTTTTGTTGCTTCTCCAAAAGCGAAGGCGTAAAAGAAGAAAACCACATAAATTTTGGGTACATCCTATTCTTAATGACCGTCTAAAATTTGGACAATTTCATACATTGTATCATATATTAACTATCCGTATCAAACGGCTCCATTTTGTCAAATACCAATGCCAATGTCAAAACTTGTTTTTGTCGCCGCGCCGTGTAGTTTGAAAGTAGTCCGTGCGAAAAGAAAAAAGTTGTAGTCGGAAAAACGCCCGTATGAAAAAAATTGCTTTTTCAATGGTTGTTAAATGACAACGACAAGTAGCGACAATCAACCACAAACGATCGACTTGTTGCGGTCAACTTCGACTACAAAAAGTCGCCCGTCTGAAAGCGGCCTTAATTAGAATTTAAGTTTAAAAAATAATGCCTACTTCACTTTATTTTTTAAGGCCATTTTATTATTGCATCTAGTGTGGGCCAATGTAAACTTGCACACTTTTTAACTAATAATAACTTTTTATCTGTTGCGCCTATATTTTTTATTTTTAAAGGGCTAACAGGTAGATATGTTTTCTCTAGGTAAGCCCATTTTGATCAATTAAATTTAAACAGGACTGGACTTACGGGACTTTTTCGAAAATGATGCATTAAACTTCGCTACAAAAAAAATATCTACAATAATTAGGCTAATACGTTTATTTTTAATTAATTTACTGTTAAGTTTTGTCAGCATTCAACTCAGTTACCATGGTAACCTCACATTTTTAATTTTCAAGTGACACTAAAAAAATATTTTTTAAAATCGAGAGAAATACGTGCTTTATGGAGAGCATTATTTATTAAAAATAATTATAATTCCTAAATCCTTAAATTGTTGACACCTTTCCCATAGTTTGTCTACAAGAAAAACGTATTAGCTTAATTGTAGCTAAATCAGATTTGTTTTGCAACGAGGTTAAATACAATATTTTGGAAAAAATTCCGTAAGTCCAGTCCTGTCTAAATCTATTTGACAAAAATTGGCAAACCTAGAAAAAACATATCTACCTATTAGCCCATTAAAAATTTAAAACATAAGCGCAACGGATTAAAAGTTATTTTTAGTTAAAAAGTGTGCAAGTTTAATTTGGCCCACCCTGTACTAAGTGGCCATGATCCTTTATTTATGTCCTTATTTTTAATCCGATCGCAAATAAATGGGTATCGTTAGATTTGTCAAAAAATATTTTTTCATTTCAAAAAGTGCTTGTTTAAAAAGGAATGCCATTTGAAAAATAATAGTTAGGCACGAAAATATCAATTTGCCAACTTGCTTTATTCCTATCTTCCATACCAGCCACTAAAACTTTGCGATTGTAAAAGTTTTTGTCTTCTAGCTTCGCTTTTTACATTTGACGCAAGTAAAGTTGTTTACTACTAATTCTAATCCGTTAAATTCGATGGAAGAGAAAACCGATTTAAACGGGTAAAAAAACAAAAGATTCTCATATTTAAATTCAAGGACATGAGCAGCTTTTTTAGTTTATATACACTTACTAGTCCCTGGGACAGTAATGAAATTGATTTTATGATAATAACACTTTTAAAACGTTTTTAGGGAGGTTCCTTTTGACGAGTTTAGCACGAATATTTATACCGCTATATATGGAAACGGCGCTTTAACCCAGCCTGTTAATGACAAATGTTTCGGATGTCGGACTGGGCAAACGCGTCACTTTTTTGTCTGACAAGTTTCCCACAATGTTTTACATGCAATTTTTAAACATTGTGCCTAAAATCGCAACTGTTACAGTCACGAAACCCGCCCAATTCGATACCCACAACATGTCAATGGGCCCTATGGTTTCGTAACTGTAAAACTTACCATTTTTGGCGCAATGTTACGGTACCAAACTTTAAAGGGTGATTTCTTATGTCATTTTATGAAGAAAAGTTCCTATAAACATACGTCCGGAGTTTCTTCGTTTCTGAGATACAGGGCGTTAAATATTTTGGAAGGTCTGTTTGTTTTTAAATATCTTAAATATGAAGCCAGATACAAAAAATACTACACTAAAAGTTGTATTTTTAGTTGCTTTAAAGGAAAAAAATATAAAAACTGCATAAAAATCCAGTGGCGTACATTTTTGTCCCAATATTGGCTGTTGTGCCCACTGTACGCCACTGGATGTTTATGCAGTTTTTATATTTTTTCCTTTAAAGCAACTTTAAATACAACTTTTTAGTGTAGTACGTTTTTTCTTGTATCTGGCTTCGCATTTAAGATATTTAAAAACAAACAGACCTTTAAAAAATATTTAACGCCCTATATCTCAAAAACGAAGACATATGTTTATAGGAACTTCTCTTCATAAAATGACATAAGAAATCACCCTTTAAAGTTTGGTACTGTAGTAGGAAATAACCCTTATTTTAATTTGAAAGAAGTCATTTTTAAGCTACCCTGTACATTCAACCTTCAAATATTTTTGTGGAAATGTATTTTCTCATCAAGCAGGACTTTTATGAAGAGACACTTTTTTCGTAAAATTAATAATAAAAAAGTTTCCCTTTTGTTAAGAACTTCTGAAGACACGCTGTATAGCGGTATGAATATTCGTGGTAGACTCGTCAAAAGAAAAACAGATAGCAATGAATGTACAGGGTTTTCATTTATATTTTGCCACCCACTTACAACAATAACTAAAAAAAAGATAAGTGGGTGGCCAAATAAAATCTGCATATCGTAAAATTTTGAAAATATTTTTTCTGTATTTTTTTAACTGTCCTCTTTTCCCTTAATAAAGGGAACCAAACTAAAATTGTCCCTAAGGTGATAAAAACAATGTTTTAAAGATTTTGTACAATTTTAAATACAACATTTTTGTTTTATATTATTAGTAGTTATTTTATCTGTCATATTTGAATTTTTTCGTTGTTTTATGGCACACTGGATAATGTTTTTAAAAAATTAGCCAAGGTGTAAAAGAAAAATACAAAATTACCTATAAATATTGCATAAGAAATAAAACATTGACCCATGTTTTGCAACGACAATTTTTTTGTGCTTTTTTCTATTCTATCTTTGCTGTCAACAAGGAAAAATAATAATTATTTACGGGGTGATAATTTTTAAGTCGACACTATTTCTAACTTCCTTATTATTGAAGATTCGAAGTTGGGTAAATAAGTGAAGTTGTAGTATTTTTTCGGTTGATTAACGTGCTGCCACCAGAAAAATAATTAAACATCGTGTTTTCGATTTATTGCAAAAGTGTACTCTCTTAAAATGAAACACCCTGTATTTATAATAGCTTTAAAAAGTTCACGTGTGGCCTTCTCAAGAATTTAATAGTAGTCACTTTCTAAATAAAACACCCTGTATATTGCATCATCATTAAATACATATTTTAAAGAGCTTTAACAAAATACCACATTTTATTAGTCTATCTCTTTTAGTTGTGGAAATATGGCCATCCAAATATAAAAAATAGTAGATATAATGTATATTTTATCTACAACACTAAACTTGTGTGCTTATAGCCTAGAGCTGTAAATACTATAATGGAAATTTAACATCATTTTCAGATTTGAATAGCCATATTTTCAAAACTATTAGAGATAGATGCATTAAATGTGGTATTTTTTAAAGCTCTTTAAAATATCTTATACCATTAAATAATGGTGACGGTGATGCGATGATACAGGGTGTTTTATTTTTAAAAATGCCAGTTTAATATCAAACTCCTGAAGATGGCTATATATCCGAAACTATTAAAAATTGGATAAAACATTTCGACTTTTTTTAAAGCTCTTTAGTAGATCTTTCGAATGGTGATATGACCCAAACAGCACAAACTTTCTATTGAGCAATCCCCCATATGAGTAAAACATGCGTCCACACTATTTCTTGACCTTGCTGCAGAGCTGGGCTACATTACCAAACAATGGTTAAGCTGTGGAGCGGACATAAAGCATCGCGAGACCCGTGCTTTACTTATATGGGGGATTGCCCAGGGAAAGTTTGTGCTGTTTGGGGAATATATAGAGTGTTTTATTTAAAAAAGTACATTTTCTGCAATTATTCGAAAACCCAACGTTCAATTGTTTTTCTGGTGGCAGCACGAAAAATACTTCAACTATACTCATTTAACCGACTTCGTATCTCAAAAAATAAAAAAGTTAGCAATAGTGCCGACTTAACTTTGATCACCCTGTATAGTATTTTTGATTTTTCTTCACTTCTAAGCTAATTTTTGACGACGCTGTCCAAATTTGCAGCCGTTATAAAATGCCTATATTTTAATTTTTATTGCTACCAACGCACATAACGACAGTATTTTATATCTGTAAACTTAAGACAAGAGAGAAAAAGTCACAATTGTACAGATACTATCAAAGTGTTCCTTTAATCAGACGTTTAATATTTAATTTACATTAAAAAAAAATACTGAATCAATTTGCAGAAGAAAAAAACAATTTTTTTAGGGATTAATATAAGGTAAAAAGTACATTAAATTCAAAAAATATAAAAATATGGCCGTGGAAAAAATATGTAATGGATAAATTTTGTTTTTACTTATTGGAGCGTAAAAAATAATAAGTGGGGACCTGTTTGTATGAAACCTAAAAAAGCTTAAAATATGCATAAAAAGTGGCAGAATAGGTTTGAGGAAAAATCTTAACATTTCAATTAATTCCATTGTTTAATTTACACATTTTTAACCAGGGGAAGTTCCTAAGTAACCAAAAATAAAATTCTTACCCTAAAAGTTAAAGAGGTTTTCAGGTTAAAAAAACAACATAAAACCATAGGTTATTTTTTTGTGTTTTTTTTTGTTCCGGGGAGAGGGGCGCACCCTGCGCTTAAAAAATTCAAAATGTATCGACATATTTTACTGAAAGTATGCTATAACCCATGAAATTGGCTAAAATATGCCAATGCATACAATCCGGTCTCTAATAATTAAGACACAATTTTATGCTCTATTCCGCATTAAAAGGCAAATTTATCAAGTTTTTCGGAGGTATATTTTTATTTTTCGGATCACTCTGTAAAGTAAACACAGTTTTTTTTATATATACAGCGTGTCTTCGGAAGTTCTTAACAAATGGCAAACTTTTTTATTATTAATTTTACGAAAAAAGTGTCTCTTCATAAAAAGTTCTGCTTGATGAGAAAATACATTTCCACAAAAATATTTGATGGTTGGATGTAAAGGGTGGCTTAAAAATGACTTGTTTCCAAATTAAAATAAGGGTTATTACCTAACTACGGTACCAAACTTTAAAGGGTGATTTCTTATATCATTTTATGAAGAAAAGTTCCTATAAACATATGTCCGGAGTTGCTTCGTTTCTGAGATACAGGGCGTTAAATATTTTTTGAAAGGTCTGTTTGTTTTTAAATATCTTCCATACGAAGCCAGATACAAAAAAATGTACTACACCAAAAAGTTGTATTTTTAGTTGCTTTAAAGAAAAAAATATAAAAACTGCATAAAAAGCCAGTGGCGCACAGTGGGCACAACAGCCAATATTATTGAGAGAAAAATGTACGCCACTGGCTTTTATGCAGTTTTTATATTTTTTTCCTTTGAAGCAACTAAAAATACAACTTGTTGGTGTAGTACATTTTTTGTATCTGGCTTCGTATTTAAGATATTTAAAGACAAACAGACCTTTAAAAATTTTTAACCCCTGTACCTCAGAAACGAAGCAACTCCGGACATATGTTTATAGGAACTTTTCTTCATAAAATAACATAAGAAATCACCCTTTGAACTTTGGTACCATACTTAGGAAATAACCCGTATTTTAATTTGAAAACAAGTCATTTTTAAGTCACCCTGTACATCCAACCTTCAAATATTTTTGTGGAAATGTATTTTCTTATCAAGCAGGACTTTTTATAAACAGTAACTTTTTTCGTAAAATTAATAATAAAATAGTTTGCCATTTGTTAAGAACTTCCGAAGAGACGCTGTATAGAAATTATTACTGGATATTAATTATATAGTTTTTTTATATATTTCATACTTTGAATTAAACTTTTCGATAAAAGGAACACTTTTCAAGAGGCGTTATCTTTAATGTCCTTTAAAAATTTTACTGTAATTTATTGTTCTACTGTTTCTACTTGTGTAATTTTATCTCATATCTCAGTGCATTTACTTTGTACATAATTCATTCCACATTAAGTCGGGATATTTAAAAATAGGTTAATTAATTTATGTATGTATATAATTTTTTTAAAGCATCTACTAACAAACAACTTTAAGTTAAATATCTATAAACACATATTGACGCTTGCCACGTAACTGCTGTTATGCTGATAAATAAAAAAATGATATGTCCTAAAATGAGATTAATTTAAAATATCCAGGATTGCAGACAAATTAAAATACATGTTGTTTTACACGCGAATTAGTGGCGGACACACACATTCAGGTCGATCTGACAGGTATACCTGAACAGTTTTAACCTCGGAGGATGATCTGAGCGTGTGTGGAGCAAGCAGGTTTAGCTGCACAGTTTTATTCTTCCAGTCGGCCAGAGGGATCTTTATATCACGAGTGTCAAGATGTATTGGGGTTATCCGTCATACACCAGTGTTTACCTAAAAACTCTTTTTATTTATACAGGGTGATTTAAAAATCGATTACAAAACTTAGGGGGTGATTCTACTTGACAAAATAAGGGTAGAGCTTCATATAAATTTTTTCAAAATGTCATTCGTTTTTGAGTTACAAGCCGTCAAGGTTCAATTTTTATTTTGGTTTTTTCGCCATATGGCATTTATTTTTTAACCAATCCAGTTGATATTTGGCACACAAATCGAGCTTTGCAGATTCTAAAATTTTAAGACAAAAGTACTTTTTTTAATACCGCCAGAGGGCACTTTACCTATAACTTAAAATTTATTTACATCATAACTTTTTTATTTTGACTAATATCGCAAAGCTGGGGGCGCCATTTTAAAGACAATCAAAAACTTTAAAAATAAGGTACTCTTTATTAAAGTCGATAAACCTCACCGTTTAGGCCCCAATAGACATCAAAGTTTTCATCAATTTCAATCAAATTACCTACATACAGGGTGTCCACTAACTCAACCGACAAACTTAACCAAACGATTCTATAACAAAAAATAAGAAAAAAACTTCATATAAACATATGTCCTAAACGTCTTAGCTTAGTTTAGAATCTGCAAAGCTCGATTTGTATGCCAAATATCAACTGGATTGGTTAAAAAATAAATGCAATATGGCGAAAAACCAAAATAAAAATTGAACTTTGACGGCTTGTAACTCGAAAACGAATAAAATTATGAAAAAAATTATATGAAGCTCTACCCTTATTTATTTTGTCAAGCAGAATCACCCCCTTAAGTTTCGTGATTGATTTTTGCATCACCCTGTATAGATTTCAATACCAAGAAAAAAATCCATAATAAAAAAAATTGACCACCCTGTTGATAATGTGGTGGAACAGAATTAAATATACATTAGTTGCTTGTTTATAAAATAAATTAAAAATAATTTTTTCACCGCATTTTTTTATATATTTTTGAAATTTAATGTTAAGAAATTTGACCTTTTTCTTATATTGTAACCTATAATTGTAGATGAATAATATTTACTTACTCTTAAAATCAGTTATGTTTTAAAACTTCCATGGCGGTAAATTTAAATAACGTCGAACTCACTACCCACCTCTGTATACAGGGTGATCAGAATTGATAAATAATTTCATCTAATACATACAGTATGCATATTTAGGTCTAAGTATTACTTAATAATTTATAACCTATTTTTGAATATTCTGCCGGTTATACAGATACATACATAATAAATTATTATTTCTATGTTAATAACGCCTGAAAAAGACAGCTTATAATACTGAGATATTTTTCTGAATCTGAAAATAAACTTTTTAAAAATAAAGTTGTGTTTTTTTTAAAGTAAGTATACAGATTTGACAATTTACATGGTCTTTAAATATTGTACTGTACTATACTTGTGCTGGTACGGTATTGTACTGTACTGGAAAATTAAAAGCCCACCATTAATCCGAAATCACCAATTAAAGAGAATAACGTCACGAGTACATGAAATGCAATTCAGTATCACAAATTGACGTGCCCTAAGACGTACACCTAATAGAGGTAGCATTGCCGCTTTCCATGGCAACAGCTCTTATAAGTAAGAGAGATAAAATAGTTTTTTTTTGGAAATAGTCATTATGCCTATTTCTCTCCCCTAGATTCCAATAAAGTATAATCAAATTAAATCATTTATTGATGATCATGAAGCGTTAATACTATGGAATTCCTGTACAATCCATTTAAAAAGCCTTAAACTTTTCCACTTTGTTCGCTTTTTATCCCTAGAAAGGACCGAATAGCGAACTGATATCAGACGATGACGTTAGGGTGTTGTTCTTAAAGCGTTTGATCACTACATAACATTTTTATTCATTTATACCGAATATAATGTTTTTATATTATTTGCTATGTTTTAAATAGTTTTTATTATAACTATACAAAATACAGGGTCTGGTGAATCAGGTAGTGTTTGCATGCATATGTTATGGCACTTTTTGCTGATTATTATTTTAGAAAATTTTAGTAATAATAAATATATGAAAACAAATATAGTACGGTATAAATTTTTGTTTTTTTTTTCATTAAAAAATGTTTAAAACTTACCTTAAACTGGCATCTGCACTTTTTCCTGATTATAATTAAAACGACAATGATTCCAATATTTAAATATATAAGTGTTTATTGTTCTAGTTGTTAGTTATTGCTTAAAAATATAATAATACAAAATTATTCTTATTTCCTATGTTAATACATAAATTACAATTAAGTAAAGGTAATCACAAAACAAAATAATACTGGAAGTTCTAAAAAGGCTCTAAAAATATTTGGGTAAAACAGTTACAGATCTAACCAAAACTAAGACACCTTTCACAAAATAAACATACAGTGTATTCAAAAGATAATGCATTAAGATATAAATAAACTTTTAAGTACACATTTAT
Organism: Listronotus bonariensis; assembly: GCA_014170235.1. Taxonomy (NCBI): domain Eukaryota; kingdom Metazoa; phylum Arthropoda; class Insecta; order Coleoptera; family Curculionidae; genus Listronotus; species Listronotus bonariensis. Next base: position 97,801 of record JACEGR010002631.1, on the reverse strand, counting down.
AAAAGTAATTCCCGTATAAAAATAACAAGGTTAATAAAGATTACTGTTACGATTGTTACATTTAAAGGGTGGTCCAACTTAAACGTACGATGTTAATTGTAAATAAAATAAAAGTTTTCAGAGAATTCTTTTAATATTCTTTATGATGATAGAAGGATTTATGACAATTTTATTATGTGTTAAACAAAATATCGGCCAACTGCTCGCCACGGCTTCGGTGGCATACCTTTATTCGACGGTCCATATTTTCAATGACTCCGAGGCATCATTGAGTTTTGATGTCGTTTCTGCGCCGAATTATCTTATTCTTTGCGTATTCGTTAAAAAGTGGAATTACCGCATTTGGGAAAATTAGGGTCCAAGGGTGATTGTGAAAAGCTGATGCATCCACAAAAGTGACTGTTTGGTGCGGTTTATGGACTGCCGGCGTCATCGGTCTGTATATCTTCGAAAATTTTTGGGAGTTTCATTAGACCCAAAACTTCAATGGGGCTTACACATTAACAACGTGTGTAGAAAACTAAATAAAAGCCTTTAAATTCTGTAAAACCTTTTAAGGTGCGTCTCACCAGAGACCTTACATACTGCTTATCACTCCCTTTTTCACTCGCATCTTTCATATTCTATCCTTGCCTCGGGTCATGCGCCTGACACACACCGGGTGTTTGGCTTACAACGAAAGGCTCTGAGGGTTCTTGCAGGTCTGGGTTTTTGGGATGACTGCCGTTAGGCTTATTGAAAGCTTGGAATCCTCACTGTGCCATCACAGTACATTTTGGAAAATCTTCGTTTTAAAGAAAAATATCAACCTCTACACAAGTCATGAGGAGATACCAGCATATTGGCGTCTGAGAAGGTGTCAAACTGGACCGGGATAATGGGCAATAAAGTTTTTTAATGAATTGCCAGAAAGTAATCGAATCTTGCCTGAAAAAAAAATTGTTACCACAATTAGGCAAATATTGACTGAAAACTGATTTTATTTAATACACCTTAGGTACAATTTTAACTTTAATTAGGAATTATTTTCGTGTTTTCATATTTTAAACTGTTGTATTGTGTAAGTATTATTTTGAATTAGTATAAGTATTTTAATATTGTTTGTTTAAAATAAAGTTTGATATATATTTCTTTTTAGTATGTGTAGAATAAGGTTTTATAACTATTTTTTTCTTAACATTACTGACGTGTGTAAATACATTTGTATATTGACATCAATAAATAATTTTGCATTTTGAAAAATGAGGTGAACCTCAATTATGTCTTAGAGTCACTGAAAATATTGACCATCGGATAGCGGTTTGCCACCAAAGCCTTGGCGAGCATTTAAAAAATATTAGGAGAATTCTATGAAAACTTTTTGTTTTATCTACGATTAACATCGTCCGTTTGAGTAGAACTACCCTTTACTAATTGATTAAGGTTCCCATTTAACTGAATATAAATTCATTTCGCTTTATACATTAAATTTTTAGTAAATATTCATCTCAGTAACAAAAATGTATTACAAGTTGAATGTTTTTGGACACACTGTATTACGAGATTCAAAAATATAGGTAGAAAAAGAGTATAAATATGGGGTAAGTAGTATTTTGATTTTCGTAGATAAGTGTAAATATACATAGTATAAAAAGTGTACAAAAAATAAAAAATACATTAGAACAAATCTAGGTATATCTATTTCTCGCTTCAAACTTCTGCGTTTTCATAAAAATCTTTGTATAACTTTAATATGAAATATTTTCACAAAACATAAAAATCCAATGGGTAAAGAATTAGGTTTTATTTATTTATTTTTAGAAAGTGCGAAAAGTCAATCAACATTTTAACATGATTCTCTGTTATCAACTATGTTTCCCAATTTGTAAAAGAACGATGAATAACATTATCCCTAACGAATCTATTAGACAAGCTATTGGCGATTTTAAAAATCAATGAGACCTCTGGTGGTCAACGGCGTAACCTAAGAAAACAGGGGATCGGACATGTTTAACCATTGAAATAAATATAAATATAATATTATTTATTTATTTTGTTATGTTTAACACGCGTTTTTACGCCTTGTGCGTGAATAGCTGTGTGTTTTGCTATCATTTTTATCAAAAAGTCTTTCTTTTTAACTACATTAAAACGTTTATTATGGCATCAAAAGGGCCACTAACATCTAAAATAAAAAGACATGTGTATAATCAAAATAATATGCTTAGTGACAGTGACAGTTAGTTGACAAGTGAAGTTTAACCAATTGTTTAAATGTCAATTTGAAATTTCCAAATTGGTTGTAAATGTACACTAATACTCTAGGAGTAATTGGCTTGTCTAAAAATTTGTTGACACCCGGCATATGATATGAACTTATCATAGAGGGTGTTCAAAATTTATTTCATCATAATAAGAATAATAAATATTTGGTAATTTTGTATGTAAAACATTTAGAGAATTATTTGCTTTAATGTATTTCATGTGTCTAAACAAATTGTCATTGAAAACAGAAATTTAACTGCACAATAATTTTATTTAATTTCTTATCTTTTCTAAAACAAAATATTTTTTCAGTTTGAACCACTAAAAACACCTAGATTTATTTTACAAAGAGAGCATTAAAATATTAAGTACAAAAAGTACAATTAGGAGCAAAGATGCCAATAAAATATCACATAGAGCAACTAACACAAACATTTGTTCGTCATTAAATGTATAAATTCGATATGTTCGATAGCCTACTTTCCTAATAATACAATAAACTACAGTAGCTGCAAATAAGTTATACAACTAAATAGCTTGTTCACATAATATAAAGTGGGTGGCTTACTGGTACTATCTAACAAGTTAAGAACTAAGTTTTTTATTTTTTTAAGTTTAGATTTAACTCTTCTCATATACCTAGTTATGGTAAAATGTAAATAGTTTTTTTAATAAAGACATTAACAATTAGTCTCTACTTGTTAGCTTAGAAAGATGACCACCATCACATAAATTGCATAAACAAATCTTATGCGCTTATGGCAAGAAACAATATAATAAGAAAATTAATTATGAGAGAGTTCTTACACTATACAGTGTGTCCAAAAAGTTCGGAAACGCTCAAATATCTGAGGGAATTTGACCCAAATTGGACGAAATTCGGAACTCCAGGGTTTGTCAGAAACGTCAAGCCACCAGTTTAAAAGTTGCAAGGTGTAAAAGGTAATACCTTTAAATTAACAGCTGTTATTTTACTAATTTTTTTTTGTTATTTATACTTTAAAAGAAAAATTGGACTTTTAAACCATTGCATAGCCAAAAACAGCGGTGAATCAATAATAAAATAAAAAATAGACATCCATTTTAATTGAGTTACTTGATTTTAGCAAAAATCTGGCAACATCGCCGATATCAACACTGAATTTAGAGTATACTTTTACCCTGAAGTACCAAATTTCATCCAGTTTCGTTTAAAATTCTCTGAGATATTTAAGAGTTTCCGAACTTTTTGGACACACTGTATATTTTAAATGAAGTTATTCTTAATGTTAATATAAACTTGTCGAGATCCTAGTAGGAGGTACCTATGTGTTACTACAAATATTAGAAACAGATTTTTAAGGTATCAAATAAAAAATAATTATTAGAAAATAAATAATCCGTATATTTTTTATTCATATTATCATTAAGAATAGTAATTTAAAATAGGTGTAATAAAAACTCTATTTACATTAATATCTTATCGGAAGCGTTCAGATTTTGATTCACAATACAAAACTCCTTACTCAATGTTTGCCTTAGCCACAAATGACGTTAGCGAAGAAATTTCATTTGGCGTAGTAGTCTCACTGGACAATCTGCTGAATTCTACCTCCTCGCCTTCTGAGCAAGTGGGCTCAGAAGGCCAGTGCTTGTGACTTGGTGCGTACAACATCAGCAAAGCGCAAATGTAAACGTTCCACATGCCATACACCCCCGTATGAATGACAGATGTCAATTCAACATCCATGGTGTCATCCCATTTGTTTTCTCCCTGAGTATATTGGTTCAGAAGGAAGGAAAGAACTGTTACACCAGCACATACCAATGTAGCAACCATAAGAAAGGTAAATCGGTACATTATACCTTCATAATGCAAACGCCTGGCTTGTGTCATGCTGGGTAAAACGGATCTCTTGATGCTTATGTTTTTAAACACTCTCCAGATCATGTAGCACAAAAAGAAAAAGTATATTCCTGCGCAGAGCCCAGCACATATAACAAACGCTAGTGCTAGATTTGTTCCCAAAGGAGTAACCCAGATAGAATAGAATGGGTTGACCAAATGTACACCTCTTTCACACAAGTCAAAAATCAACAATGACACACAACCCACAGCAATTGAACTCAAGTGTTTCCAATACTTTTTAAGAGTATTTCTCTCACCTGTCTCCTGTATAAGCATATGTTCTCCAGTGAACACCAGCCAAAAGGACAAGAGCATTGCATAGAAAATGCCTTGTCTGATGTCACTTAGTAGAAGCATATAAGGCATATCGAAAAACAACGTAAAATATTCAATGGGAAGGTCCAGAAATGCTAGAGTTCCTCCCAAACAAATCAACATGTATTCCAGTAGTGCAGGTGTACGAGATAAGATATGCACTCTATTCCAAAACCAAATCATAATTCCAATAATAATGGGGAAAAATACAGTTTTCAAACTCACCCACACTTTTGTGAAACCCCCGTTCATATGAATCATATGTAAGTATATATCTTCGACCTTACCTAGTTGGGTGTTGAGTTCTTTTACTGAATCGTATGGTAACCTAAGGTTTAACAAATAGTAATCATGGTACAATGAACCAAGTTCAAATAATGGTACCATAGTGCAGTTGTATGGGTAGCCGTCTTTATTCTTAATATGCAGATCGTCGAAAATACAATCCATGTACCTGAAAAAACACAAACGTTTAGTAAGAAGTACCTCAACTTTAAAAATCTTTAAAGCTGCTGAAGTTCCATTTTTAAAATCTCTATTTCACAGTTTTTGGCCAGTTTTGTGCTTGACCTTTTTTTTATGAAAAAGCACAGGAAAGTGAATGTATAAGTTTGCAAATTTTTAAATTTATATCTCTTCTAGTTTCTAAGATATAATCCACTACAATTTTAGCAAAAAGTATGTTAGTGTCTAAATATAATAGTGGTATCAGAACTGTAGCCAAATTTTAATAAAAATGCGATGTTGTCATGTCCCGGCATTACAAGGTGTCAAAGAATTAATTAGACAAGCCATAACTCCCAGAGCATTAGACATATTAAAATGAGATTTGGTATAGGTAAATGGTATGAGCAGAGGAGAGTTTAGGTTTTTTACCTTCCAGTCACTTCCGGAAATGGATCCGATTTTAAATTTTTAAATGGAACACCCTGTATATTTTGACAAGACAATTCTGAGTAAGAATGTAATGTTTTAAAAAGTTTGTAAGCCTACTTGATTTTTTTAAACCATTTTTAATATTGCATCTAGGTGGCTATGATTAAGAGGATGCCGTAGCACGTTAAATTAGCTAAAACGCGATTCGCTGCCGTTTTTTAAAGATTTGTTTTGGGAAAAAGTTGTACATAGAAAAGTTTCTTAAAATGATCCAAAAATTATCGGAAACTTAATTGATTTTTGGTAATGGTAATAGTTAACACAACCAACAACAACAACAAATAACCAACTTTCCGATAATCTTTGGATCATTTTAAGAAACTTTTCAATATACAACTTTTTTCTCAAACAAATATTTAAAAAACGGCAGCGAATCGCGTTTTAGCTCTTTAACGGGCTACGGCATCCCCTTAAGCTCAAATTAATCTAGTGACCCTAGGTGATGTTATAAAAATACAATCGCAAAGTTTTAGTGACTAATATGAAAGATAGAAATAAAACTATTTGGCAAATTGACATTTAGGTATCTAATTTTTTTTTTTTTATTGGTAACCCGTTTTAGAGAAACACTTTTTGAATAAAGGTTATTTTGATGAATCTAACGAAACCAATTTATTTGCGATCAGTTTAAATATAAAGTCATAAATAAAGGATCATAGGCCATCTAGATGCAATACTACAGATGGCTCCTAAAAAATCAAGTAGAAGTAAAACTTTTTAAAATTTCAAATTACCATTTGAAATTGTCGCAGGAATCCAAAACTGCCAAAATATACAGGGTGTTCCATTAAAAAATCAAATTTGGAGACATTTCCGGGTAAACCGGAAGTAACCAAAACGTTAAAAATATGTGAAAAACTTTTCTCCTATCATACCATTTACCTATACCAAGTCTCATATACTCTAGAAGGTTTGGTTTGTCTAATAGATTCGTTGACACCTGGTATAAATCGGACATTTTATAAAAAGTCCTACAGGTGGCATAAAACTAGAAAATCTGAAAGGATACTATGAAATCTATTTTCTTTACTTTTAATAAATTAAACACAAAAAAGCCTAAAAGCGGAGTTAAAATTACTTATATACCTTTTTGTTACTGAACTTGTATAGTATTTCCAGGCCGTTTTCCCACCATTAGCCGTCTTATCGCTGTAAGCTAAACGGGCATCAAGTGTAAGTTCAATCATCGGGTTTACCAATTTCTGTCCAGGCTTATAAACCATATCGATCTGGAGTACGCCAACGAGGTTCTGTTGCCATCTCGAAAAATCTTGTTCATGTAATGGCATCTCTACTACAAAAACCTGTAAAAAATAAGCTAAGTAAGAAACTACGTATTTGCCAAACAATTATTCTCAAAAAAAGACTAACTAAGCTAAAAGAAAATTCGGAATAAGGAGTAACATAAAAAATTAATTTACAATTAAGAAGTATAAGAAAATATAAGGTGTCCGGAAATTACATTCATATATTTTAAGGGGTTACTACCCTCACCACCTACAAACAACCTACACCTACACAAAGTATACACATGAAAAAAAAAAGTTTATATACATGGTTCAAAAATGCATTGTTTGCAAGTTTTTTTATTAATGTCTTAATAATTCCTTAACCTATTTTAATAAAATTTAGCACTTTTATTCGTAGCATTAACAAGCTAATTTATCCCTACCCTGAATAAATTTATTAAGTTCAGTAGCTTCTCCAGTAGCACCTAAACAACTATTACTGAAAAAATAATGTGCGCTACTGGCATTCATGCATTTTCTACTAAAAATACAGTCTTTTGTCTTTCTTAGTTTATCTTATTTTGCTTAGTTTTCAAGAAATAAACAATGTCCACTAAATTGCATATCCTTGAACCACACAACAAAGTTTTTTTTTAATAACATTTATTGACAATTATGTCATGTATCTAAATTAACAAATTTTACTAATTTTAGTGGGTATAAAATGTCTGCTATGTTTATTAGGTACTCTAGAAATATGCAATTAGGTGATTTTGTTTTTTATTGTGGTAGTGTATTGACAAAATGTTTATAACTAAAAAAAAGTGGAAACAAAAAACCTTTTATAAAACCTAAATTAATATGAGGATTTAGAATAATGATCTAAAAAAAAACTTTATGTAAGTGCTCAAATACTGCAAACTTGTTTTTTAGGTTGTAATTTATAATATACACTACTACTTAATTTGAAAAGAAAAAAATTGTACACAGGGTTGGCAAAATAAAAAAGCGACCTAAAAGCCACTGGCTTTTTGTGGGAAAAACCACTATAATTTTAAACAAAAAGCCACCAAATAAAAATCCATACAAAAGTCCAGTAAACAAACTTTTTTAAACGGAAATACATAATTTATTAAAAACATAAAAAACAGTACTTATTCTAGAATACTGAAATAACATAGATAATGATAATACCCAATAATTTTACAAGTTTGAGAACTCTCTCTGGATGAAGCCTATTTTTTAAGTCATTTCAGACAAATCTATAAGTATTAAATATTGTCTACAAAAGAGCAAATGTTGCATAACAACTGTGAAGATGTAAAAAACTGTCATTTTAATTAAATTATTATCTTTTTTATTAAATAAATAAATTTGGATTTGACAGTTTGCCACCACTTACTATATACTGGAATACTGTTTAATACAGAAGTTTCAAACAATGATTTTAAATTCAGTTCAGTGTATTTTATTCGTAACAGCAGGTAATTTTGTATGAAATCAGTAGATCATTCCAAGACATTTTTTTGTCTGCCGCCATTTTGCTAATTTGCCGATTTGATATTAAAGTTTGAGGTGGAAACAGTCAAAAATTCAGATAAACACAAAAATCCTTCAAAAACAGAAAAAATCACCAAATAATACAAAAAGCTGATACAAAAAGCCAAAAATCCAGCCACCACTACTCAAAGTGCCAGCTTTTTGCCAACCCTAATTGTACAAGATATTTCAAGACCCGGGTCTCCCTCTGGCTTATCTCAGTAAATAAAAAGTTCTTTATGTCACAAAAACGCCTTAGAGATCAGAAGTCAGAATTTCGATCCTGAACTAAACCTTGGGAATCCAACCTAACATTTTAGAACTAAACACTAATAACATCATTTGCCTAATATATAAATTAAAACAATAAAGAACTTAAAAAACTTATTTATTGCAACTTAATGCTAACTGAAAATGGTTTTAATATACACAAATTTGATACATAAAAGTAAACATCTTAGTGTAAACCCTAATACATCTCACGAGAGATGATTATGACATAGAGATTTATTTATTTCATATACGGGCAAAGCCCATTCATACATTATAAAAGTACTAAATGAGTACAAAAATACAATTTTGAAAAGATACAAAAAAATAACAGAAAATAACCTTTAAAATCAATCAAAAGTGCTAGAGATATACATTTTTAACATGTTATATAAACTAACTAAAACAATGATATAAGAATTTTAGATGCAAGGCTCCTTGTGGCAATGTTGTTAGAAACATCCCTATTCCTTACAATAGGCCTCCTTGCAACCATAAATTACCGAAAAATAGAACACATATCACTAGAAACTGGAATATCGGGATTTTCATATGCATTTTTATTATTTAGCCATTTTCATGGGTAATAGCATATTTTTGGTAAAATATGGTTATTATGCATACTTAATACTATATATTTTGAATATTTTACAAGTACAGGGGATGTTTTGGGGGATTACCCCATACATAATAATCATGAAAAGCACTAGTAACCAATGGTTATATGGATTTTTATCTGAAGCCCTTTTTTGCTATTTAACTTTTGAGGATAAGAATCAGGGCTATTTCTGGCAGAGGTGCAGGAGGGACATTGACATGGGGCTGCATTTTGCGGAAATGAAGGATAGCTCTTTTTTTTTAAAAGAGTGGAATTGAAGGACGGGACATTATTTTTTAAATTTTTTGTTGCTCTTCAAAAATATGTAAAGAAAAAAAAGTATAAATCAATGTGTTAAATAAAGGATTTGCTTATATTGTAAAACTGAGGCCTTTTTTAAATTTTGCTGGGGGCGTTAATTTCTTTTTTGCATGACAGAAGACCCAGAAACAGTACTGGTAAGAATTTTATTTTTGGTAAAAATACGGATTTTTTCTCAAAGCTAGCATTCAATGTACATTCTACTACTTTTCATGAATATATTATGAATAGTTCAAGCTTGTGTTGCATATACTTAGTCCGGTCCCCACATATCCCATTCAGAAACTTTATAGCTTAAAGAAGTTTGTGACTTATACATATTAGAACACCTTAAATATGAGTTGTTTTCATCATCATCTATGGAGCCCCAATTGTAATCTTATAATTTAAACAAATTATGAGATAAATTCTTACCAGGTTCTTTGCATCCAGGCCAATTGTAGCTTCTTCCTGAACTAATTCTATTTTGTGTGGACACTTTCTAGTAAACCATCTATCCATTGTATCAGCCTCTGGTTTGTTATCAGCGCAAACAGTGGACAAAATTCCTTGTGACGAAGCCGGACTAGGTGAGATTAAACCCACTAAAAAGCATGCCAGTTGGCTTAGAAGCAAAATTGTCACTAAAACACTTAATTTTCTACCACTTAGGTTTTCTAGAATTGTTCCAGGCATATTGAATACTTATTGTTCCCCACAAATTCTTTGTTTATTTAACAGGAAATCGTAAAACGCATTCCAAGATCCACCATTAACAAATAATAACAAAACAATCAAACTGATAGAAGTAAAACTGACACCATTCTTTCGAAACCTCTGTGGCTAACTTTATTCTGAATGTTTCTTAATATTTCGAATAGCATCTGTCACGTGATGAACTGATCATGATCACTTGCAAGTAATAGAACTAATAGAGTAAAACTGATCATTTTTTAAAAGAATACCACTCAAATCAACATTCTTTTCCCCTTTCTTTGGCTTGGCTAATACCAACCGCGATATGCCAGCACATTCCATAGATAGCCGTAGCTTCCTGGCTCCCAACAATAAGCTGCATCAAGCTTATACCTACCAAGAGGCATTCTTGTGCAAGAAACGTATGTAATGCCCATTTCCACCAAAATTTTTAGGGGTTCCCTAACGCTCGGTGGAGAATAATTTACGATAACCCAATGTAAGTTATTCTCTACCTAGCGTTAGGGAACCCTAAAAAGTCGGTGGAAACGGGCGTAAAAGACAAAGAAAATAAGTTTAGTATCGTTCACTCTTGCTTCACATGGTAACTAATTGATTTAGCGGTTGCCCTCGTATTCTTCTTTTACCAATCAGTAAAACCATAAGCGCAATTAGGGGTGTCGGCTAGAGGAAGCTTGGTGTTTTTTGGCAATATACTTTATAAATAGGGGCTTAAGTCACCCCAAAAACCAGAGCCTAATGCGCCACTGAGCAAAACAAAAAGATACTAGATTTTTTTCTCTCACGAACGTTGTTCGCATGGTTAAGCAAGTGGCATGGATGTTTGAAGTTATGTATGCCAACGAACTTATAGCCCTTATTTCTAGCCGACTTCCAGTCACAGAATTACGTCACAAAATTTGGCGGACATGGGCTTTAATGCGATTGAGCACTCCTGTTAAATGTATCACCCTTGAGCTTTAGCAACAAAAAAATTGTTAGTTTCTCTACTCTATAAGAGATGGATCTAGCGGCTAATTTTTAATAATTTTTAAATGCGACTGCGCAACGATTGTCTTTTGTTTTTTTCTAATTTATTTCAAAATGGCCGATTTGTGAAGTTGAGCACGTTTTATTTCACCGGCTTATTTTGGAATTCAAAAATCGTGCATAAAGTTCGTGATATGATATAAAAATAGGTAAATAAACAACATTTTTAAAGATATTAAGTTGCAGAAATGTCATCAAAAAATACTGAAAATAATATGGAACAAAACATGATAGGTAATGCAGACATGCAAGGCCAAGATGTAGAAACTGTAAACGAAAATCACCAGCAAAATTTTAATGTAATTCAGCAAAATCCTGACAAAACTACAGATGCGGAAAACCATAATTTAGAATCTGTTCCGGCAAAAGGTCTGTCACAAAACATACAAAAACATTGTGATAAGAGTTTAGATCCAGGAGAATTGCTAAAGGAGCACCCCACAAATGAAACTGTGAAGAATAACTCTGAGATGGATCCCCTTATTGTGGGTTCATTAGATAATAAAAATGTTCTACAAATTAAGTCTGATATTACTCTTGGTATTAAACCTGAAACTTTAGGAGACTGCCAAAACAAATCAATGAATTGTAAAATAGATGTTGGTATAATTACAGATAATAAAACAGATCTAGAACGTAAGTCTGATCCAATGAATATCGTTTCTTTAAAATATCAAAGCTGTGACAATAAGGGTAAGAATTTTTTTCTTAAGGTTCTATTTTTTACTATAATTTTATTATATCTGAGCTTGTATATTTTTTTAACTTTTGATAAAGCTAATACATTATATTATCCATCTTTAATAACTCTCATTGAATTTTGGGTAATTTTCTAGAAACCTGCGGCAACTCCGATTTTGACGAAATACGGGGGTTTTCTGAGGCGCTGATCACGAATCGGAAAGAATTTTTTGGCGGAAACGTTTCGTTCTTGAGATATTCATCATCAGACTTAAATTTTAAACTAATCTTATTTTTACAATATCCACCCTTCTTTTTGCACACAATTCTTTATTTAAAGCTAAAGTGGCACACAATATTTGATTTTCACCTTCTGAAACCCTGTTTTTTTACGTATTTTACATTATTTATTTACGCGTACTTACAACATATACATGCGTGTCAGTTCGCTCCAACATTTTTATCTTTTCAATAGTAAACCTGTGGCTAAAAAATTTAGTTTTTAACAACCAAACATAATTTAAAGACAGCTGTGTGTTGTGTAATAAAAGTTTTTGTTAACATACAATTGTTTATTGTTAATTCTAAAATAATTGTTGAATTTGGAAATATTTTTATTCCATATCAGTTTAAAAGTATAAAAACTTTATGATAAGTATTAGCACAAAAAAAACGGAACTGAGAAGGTATTTAAGTTAAGTGAATTTTGACTGGAGTAGCAATGAGTAACCCTACTGATCCAACTAATCTAGCTAATGACGACAAAATAAAATGTTTACACTGTAAAAAAGTGTTGCGTCGAGCGTGGAATGCTTAAAATGTGGAGGTTCTTTTCATCCTGCTTGCATGATACAAGCAAATGAAGCGAAAAATCGCCAATGTCGTCATATGGATGTCAAATTGTTAATTAAAGACTAAGGAGGCCTAGAGGAAGGAGTTTAATCGACATACTTTAAAAATGGGCTTGATGTTTTGTTTAAATTATAGTTCTAAATATGTCCCTAGAGGGTACTAGTGTCAATGGGGATCATTCCAGGGCTGCTGTTTATATTGTATTTGTACAAAAATAGTACAAAGGTAAAATAGAAAATTTCAATCATTTTTAAATACGACACTATAAAGAACACTTACTACTTAATTTTAATAAGTTTTTATTTTACAAAATTATCAAAATTTTTAAAGAATTAAATAAAATGTGCTAAAATATGCACATAAGATAATTTTTTATTTTATTATACATATTTTGGTTTAATAATAATAATTTTAGTTTTATTTTATTGTTATTATTATTAGGTTATTTTAGCTTCAGCTTTCATTCCTCTGGAGGAGGAATTATTTACTTATCTTAAATAATCCCTAATATAGGGATAGGAACTTTAGACTGAAAAGTTGCATTTATGAATATAATAATGTTGCATTTCTGGAGACAGACATTAAGTTTATTTGAAAGAGTGCACTTCCGCGCTGGTCCCATAACAAACCAAGTCAGGATTGCGAGAGAGACAGGTACTAAACCTATTTTTTCTCTCTGCCGTACGTTGTTCGTGCGACAAAGCTGCCTATTTAATAACTGAATAAACAAAAAATTTTAATACTTACTACCATATGTCCATAAATTACGTTAGGCGTTATATTTTTTTATTTTTGGACCTCCCCTCCTCCTTGGTAAGATTTGATTCAACTCCCCCATCTCTCAATCTCACGTTAGATATATATTTATGGGAATGTAAAAAGCATTATTTTCCCGGAATTGGTTTTGTCGTTGAAATAATTTTGAAGAGCAAAAAAAGGTCCTCGTACCGAAAAGGGTCACTGCATTACAGGAATATATTTTTCCTGGGGGACCTGCCCAAATCTTGTTAACTTTTTGTGTTTCTAAAGAAAAGAAAAATTACGTGATATTTGCACAGACCCCCTTCCCCCTTTAACCCCTAAAGTATTTTTTTATTAATATTATTTTTTACTTTTTAGTAAGTTTTATTTTGGTTTCTGTTTATTGGTATATTAGTTATTTTAAATATTATTTTTTATTTAATTTGACTTTTTTCAATGAAGTTTTATTTCTTTTACAGTATAACGATTTTTACACCTCACTCTCGTGTCACAGTAGCCGGACTCGAAAAGTCGGTGACGGAGCGACGCTAACGAAGTGTATGGAGTCTTATGAGATTATTCACATGCTAAGAATCCGGATAATCGGTGAGCTTCTATTAGCCGGATTCGCCGGACAAAGTGACAAAAAAATATATTGAGCATGTTAGTTGGCCGACTTTCCGAGTTCTCAACGTGTGAAAGGGCTCATTTGGCGTTGGTCTGTCGCTCGAATTCCCGGCTTCCGCTAATGTAAAAGGCAGTAAGACTTTATATAATTTTTTATCACCCCGTCTGGCCTTGCTCGGCATGTGTGAAACGAGGGTCAGGAAGTAGAATGACTTAAAGATCATTTTCATTGTTTAACATAAATTCTTCCTAACTTAACTTTTCTCATCTTATGACCAAGAAGGTACAGTAGGTGCCGTTTTAGTAAATGTTTAACACATTTGAAACATAAAGATACTGCATTTCACTGTGTTAACTGGTGGTCAGTCATCCAATTACTAATACTAACTGTGTGTTATATCGCTTAGCTTTGCTGATCTTACGGGAAACGGTGTTGCAATGGGGTAAAGACTGTTGGAATATACACGTCGCGCCAGTTCGAAATTACAATGGGTGATTTTTACCAATGTGTCGAAAGGAGACGGTTTAAAGCAAGATCGACGCGTCTTTCTATTTTAAAGGTATTGATTTATGCGTTGCATGTCTAATTTCTAACTGCTACTGTTCACACACTGAAACTGAATTAATAGCATCCAGCTGGCACGACGTGTATATTTCTTCAGCACCGAGAAATTAACCCAGGTCGCCTGTGATATTTACAATACAACAAATTCAATTAAACCACACTAATTTAACTTTTATTTTCTAATTTGTACGTTTCTATTAAAAATTAAAAACACATTTTTTTATATTTAGTTTTATTTAACTTTTATACTTAATATACAAAAAAATATATACTAATAAATTCACTTAGCTAGTAGTTGCATTAAAAGACTAGCGGTAAAGGTCTTCAAGGTATGCCAAGAAAAAAAAACAATATCTTGTGCAAGCGTTAGACCTTTAATTTGAAGACAAGTACCTAAAAAAGTTTACAAAACTTCTATTTTATAAAAAACTCAAATTAAAATTGCCATAAAACTGGTAATTCCTTGTCCTTCAAGAAATAAATATGGAGAAGTAAAACCAGTGAAAGCCGGAGGCGATAATGACAGTTTCATTACAGTTTTCTTATTAATAAAATTATACTATCAAAGTTCCTATATATGGTTTTTTTTGCAACAACATTAGTAGTGGCAGAGAGAAGGTAAAACTGAAGATATCTTCGAGTGTTAACTGGGGTCCTTCACGTTAAGAGAATAGAAAGCTCCCCAAGAGAAAAGTGTTCTCTTTCTATTTTCAAATGGACGACTTTTAAATGTAATAGAAAAAGGCAAATAAAAGAGAAATTTAACTCACTTTCAATCAGAAATTTCCACTTCTAAATTCGTTAGTAAGAGCCCAGGAGGTTTAAAATTTAGCTGGTTCAGCAGCTACGATGAATTTTTTGCTATTGCACAATTTATACAAAAATTCTACTCGCGCAAATTGTACAATATTATTTTAAAACCAGAAAATTAAACCCTTTTAAAAGTAAATATAAATGAAATTCTCCCGCTACCAGGTCGCACGAATTTTCCCATCAATCTGGTGTATTGATTAGACAATTACTAAAATCGTTCGGCGTAGCGTATTCAGAGTAAATATTCTAATAGAAAAAGCTAGGACTTCTTATATTTTAGTTTAGGTACCAAACAAACTTTTATTATACTGAATTACAGTTCTCTCTTTGAGATTTATGATAACTTATAAATATTTGGCTAATTTAATTCTCACTTTTAGAAATCACGTCTCATAAATAACCTCTACCAACTTCAGCACATTTTTCAATATTAGATAAAAAGTGTTTCATTAACAGCATCCGATTTTTTCCTGTGGGAATATTTAAAAGTCAAAGTGTTTGCGACTCGTCCAGCTACAATCGAGGAACTCAAAGTGAAAATTCGTGAAGAAGTTGAAGGAATAAATGAAGGTTTGCTACATTGTGTAATGAACCACTTTTTATCTAATATTAAAAATGTGTTAAAGTTCGAGAAGTTAGAAGACGTGATTTTTAAAAGTTAGAATTAAATTAGCCAAATATTTATAAGTTATCATAAATTCAAGTCAAAGTCAAAGTCAAAATATGCTTTATTATGTCTAAAGAACAAGTTCTCGTTGACAAAGCTGAAAAAATGTATTTAACATAAATCAAATATAAACATGAGTTAGCTGTAATTTAGTATAATAAAAAGTTTGTTTGGTAAAATTTAAAAAAATAGTTCAAATTAAAATGGGTAGCCTATTATGGGGAACCCTGTATAATTTATAAGTAAAATGTGATTCATAAGTTTTTAGTTTTGATGCTAGTTGATACTTCTCATTCTATTAAGTTCATTTATTTTAGAATGAGCTCTATTCTACTAATCAAGCCCTTTTATTTAATACCCATATGAAGGTAGTTTCCAATTACTTAATTTAACCCAAATAATAACATATAAACTGGTCAAGCTAAGTAAAACCGTTTATAAAATAATTTTTCTCATCTCCTCAATCACTAGATTTGTGACTGCCTTACTGCCCGAGAGCAATAAACCATTGAAATTTCGTGGTGTATGTTGCATATGGTATTTTTTTACACTTTTAAACAATTAGCATCCTGTTTGCCTGATATCATTTAGAAACCCACTCAATAATATTTTGCAACTGTAATCAGTCATTCATATCTTGTGGAGTTTTAAATAGCTTTATGTCATCAGCAAATAGAAGACATTTGCAAATAATGATATTAGTAATATCATTTATAAATATCGCCAAGGTAAAAGAAGCAAGATTGCTACCCTCTGGACCCCACTAGAGCAAAACAATATTTTGATCCAAATCCATTGTTTCCAACAGCTTCAATTCAATTTTTAGGGCAATGCAACATTAATTATGCATCGAGAACTGTTTTTGAGATTATAGGACTACAGTGCCTGACTCCTGAACCACAACAACACACATCTCAACATGTTTTTTAAGGCACTATTACATTTTTATGAGGGTCTTTCGTTAAAGAGTTTCTCACAAAGGTTTTGAAGATTTTGTGGTGGTGTAAATTATTCCAGAACAACCTAAAAAATTAAATAAAAAATGGTTACATCTGTGCTTATGTAAACTTGTAATAAATAAAGGTATCTTAAATTACATGCAAGTTTTTACTCTTAAAAATTATAACAGCGCTTTCGGTATAAAAACCCTCATCGGGTTGTTTGTCAAGAAAAAACATCCGGTAGTAAAGCATTCATAACTTTAAATTAAACACCAATAAAAATTTACAAAATAAACATTTACCGTTAAGCAAAAAGCATCACATTTTTACTGAGAAGCAGGTAAAATAAGACAATAAAGAAAATATTTTTAAGTAAAAAAACTTGCGCGAAATATATATATTTTTTCATTTGTTAAAATATTAAATGCTATCTATCTATTAAGCCTTGTTCAGACACGGCTAGTAATTTAGTCGGGTAGGGAGTTATTCGGTATTCTCGTACGTGCGGACAGTAAAAATTAGGAAAGTAGTTTAGTGAAGTCCTGTCCACTTGCACGAGAATACTTAATTACTTGCTACTCGACTAAATTACTAGCCGTGTCTGAACAGGTCATTACAAAAAATCTTTAGATCTTCGCAGCCAAATTATAATTTTATAACCTATTAGGTATGTAACGTTGTAACTGAAGGTGCAGATGTTCATGGTTGTGGTTATATAAAAAGAGTATATAGCCAAAGTGCTGGTACTATCATATTATGGGTCTGGAAAATCTGGGCATTCTTTTATAGTGTATTAAATGTGTAATGTTGTAACTAGTGTAGACGCTCATGGTTGTGACCCATAATTGTAACTACATAAATACCTCTAGCAATTGTAAAAATAAGCTTTGATTAGCCTACATATTTATACAAATCTTGAATCCAAAATTGTAAATGTCTCCGTCTAGTCGCTTCCAATATGTCTTACCCCTTCGTTCCTCCGGTTTCATATATGATGATTTTTTTTAAGAAGCTCAAAAGTTGATTTTTGAAATCCATAGCAGCTATTCATTTTGACTATATATTTATTTAAAGTCGGTATACAAGGAAGTGGCAACAACTGGTGGGTTCTTAGATGTTCATAAGTGGCTCGCCCCTTAATTCTTATCAACAAGCACTCATAAATCCAGGAGAGAGCGTATCGCCTATTTTTAAATTTGTTACTTTTGATGCTGCAAAGCATGTTCGCACAACTTCTTGCTGAGCACTTGAGAGTTTTGATATAGATTCCTCCAAAATTTCAGCTTTTACAGAAGCACACTTTCTTTTAGTATCTTCCACGTCTTTTACAAGCTTGGTAACCTAAATAGAATGTAAAATGGTTTTATACACTAAAACTTAGCTTAAGATGCGTTTGGTTAGTTTCAAAGTGAACAATCCCCAAAATCAGATTTTTATGTTAGATTTCTGCCGTCCAATGAGTAAACACCGTATGTGCATTTTTATAACTATGAGAAAATGGCGTTTAAAGATTTGCCTCATGAAATTCCTTGCCATTAACATATAAAATACAAATTTAAGGAGGGGTTAAGGGTTTGTAAATCAATTTATTTTTTTGCCTTATTGTTTAACATTTAGAGAATATATTTTCAAAATTTTAAGTCAATTTGAGCAAAACTCTTGAAATTATTGTTTAGTTTAGAACCCCGTTTTTTAACCATACCTACAAAATGGCAAAATTTATTCCTTATTTTAAGCAGTTTTTTTTATATAAAAATATTGATTTTTTTGTTCAACAATAGAAAGATTTAAGCTAACAGAATACGAAAATATCAAAAAATCATTTTTGAAAAAAAATTCACATACGGTGTTTTTCCGTTGGACGGCAGATGTATGTTTTATCTAATAAAAAATAAACGAAGAACCCATACATTAAATAGAAATAATTTTATTTTTAACCGACTTCAAAAACAAGGAGGTTCTTAATTTGCCTGTATGTTTTTTTAGTTACGCGATTACTTCGTCAATTGTGAACCAATCTTCAAGTTTTTAAGTCCCGTGTTAACAAACTTTCTCTTACCCTGCTTAAGACACCCACGGTACGTTAGTATTTAGGCTTTTAGCCTTCGTGGATTGTCCAAAGATAAAAAAAAATTAAAACATTCTTTTTTTTATTTGAAAGAGAGCACTTCCGCGGTGGTCGTTTAAAAAAACAAGTCAGGATCGCTGAGAGAAATAAGTACTAGACCTATTATATAAAAAATTTTAAAGTAGTTTTTTTCTAATGTTTCTTTAAGTTTAAACACTCTGATATGGGTGCACTTATGACCCAACAAGAGATTTGTTTAAATTTGACGCTTAAAAGTAACTATTGGGACATTTATCTTACTGTTGTATTAAAAAGTATAAATGGAGATTGTGGACTTTGAAAGTAGGCCCTTCAATTATTATAGTATGTTGCTCCTGCTTTTAGTTATTTTTTAAATAATGATTTATTTTTTGACCAAACGTTTATTAAAAAAACAGCTCAAGCTTCAATAATAATAACGAAAGGGCTGAAAAACCTTTAATTAAAAAAATAATAAAATGGCTTCTGTTAAAAATCGGTATTTGAAATTCGTTAAAATCCCCTTTTTCCTAGCTCAGAAATAAGCCCTTTCCGTTTTTACCGCAATAAGGAACAATCCGTATATAATAAAAAATAAAAAAAAATACTAAGTAAGGCTTTTGCGGCCATCGTCTGCTAAACTTAAATTTTTTTAGGCTATTAGCCAGTCGTCGTTGATTTTGTTTTCATAATTATTAGTTATCACAAGTGGTTGTCATCCTCAAAAGGTTCTCAATAGACTAGTTGCGTACTACTCGTAGTCGACGACTGCCTAATATTTCGAAAAAAACAGAAGTTTAGCAATCAAATATACCTTCTTTTTTAATCTTAAGTTTTTACGAGTTACAGATCTCACAGTTCCTTTTATTTTTTTATGACGTTTTTCATTCAATGTCTGCCTCATAATACTTTTTCTCTGTTTATAAGTTAGTGCACATGATAAGCACAAATCATTAAGTGCTGTTGGTCTTCCAACTTTAGGTGCAGGTGTCATTCCACTACATAACTTAGGTGTACTGTAATATAAATAGCAATAATGTAATAAGCATAAGTTTAAATAATAAAATGAAATCCTGGTTTACTTTTTATAAGAGCATGTTAGAGTGGTAAACATTACCTATTTAAATTAATTCCTGCACATATTCTCATTTTGTTGGCGCATGATATTATCGTCCCGAGATCAGCTAAATTCTTTATTTTTGGATCTTCATCATTTAGTTTTATTTCAGCTTCCCCAAACAAAACCTGAAAATATTCAGAAAATATTAAAATATGAAAATACGGTATGGCGTATACAAGACTTAAAATATAGGTTATTATACAGGGTGATTTTTAAGTTGATAAATTTATTTTAACACTGTATAGAATACAAGAAAATAAAAATATTTTTCAAAAAAATTATGTTCAAAAATTCATTGCTTCCTAAATACAGGGTGTTAAAGTTTTAAGAAAAAAATGCCTTTTTTTATCATAACTTATGTACCACTCCAGATATTTTCACAAAATTTCGTTCACCTGTTTTAACAATTATATTATATTTTTGCTGTAAAAGTTTTAAAAAAATGTACTAGTATATAGCGTTTCACCAAGATTTTTATTGAATTTTTTCAAGAAAAAAATAGTACGCCACTACTTTTTTTCGAATCAACATTATTTACTTTAAAGTTAATTTGGTTTCTTGATATTTTTCTGTACGACGAACGGTTTTCGTTTAAAAAAATAAAAGCCATATTAATGCATGGCAAAATTGCCAAAATTTGATATGGTGTTTTGTAAGTAATTTTCGTTTTTGTTTAATTTGCATTTAAAAAAGTCAAAAACTTACATTACTACAATTTAAACCTTGGCCAAAACAGTATGTATAAGGCCAACCAACCTAGATTTAAAAAAACAATTTAAACCTAATAAACAATAATCAGTAGTTTAAATTTTAAATAAAGGTCAAAAACGAATTTTACATACAAAACACCATGTCAGATTTTTAGCGATTTTGTCATGTATCAAAACGGCTTTTATTTTTTAAACGAAAACCGTTCGTTATACGAAAAAATAACAAGAGACCAAATTAACTCCCAAGTAAATAATTATTTCAAAAATAATATTGATTCGAAGAAAAAGCAGTTGCGTACTATTAAAAAAAATCAATACAAATCTTGTTTGAACGACATTGGTAAAAATTTTTACAAAACTTTTCCAGCAAAAAATGTAATGAAATGATTAAAAGCAGTGTACCAAAGTTTGTGAAAATATCTAGAGTGGTAGGAAAGTTATAGTAAAAAAGGCTTTTTTTCTTAACACTTTACACCCTGTATTTTGGAAAGGTAGCATTTTCGAACATAATTTTATTTGAAAAATGTTCTTATTTTCTTGTATTCTATACAGCGTTAAGAGAAATTTATCAACTTAAAAATTACCCTGGTTAAAAATATATGTAGGTATAAAAATAGATTTAAAATTGAATACATACTTTAAAAGACAAGTCGTTGCATATAATAATTTTCTTTTTTGGGTTATAAGTATCATTGTCCCATTTCATAAAAACCACCTTATTTTTGCAGGAATAAAAGTGCCTGACCAATTTTTATCCGTAGTTATTCTGTTTAAATTCTGTTTTAATTGTTTAAATATGAAAGAAGCCCCTTGTCTTTTATCAACGAATGTTTCTTCCTTCAACATACAGTTGGTAGAAAGATCTGTAACTAGGTTACCACATCCCTCGGGAACTGTGATTCGTTCGGATTTATTCGAGACTTCACCGCTAGGTTCATAATTATTTTCTAATAAGGAACATTTTAGTTTTTTCATTTCGGGTATTTTACGTTCTTCTTCGGTCATTTTTCTTTTTCGAGAATACTCTTTAATATTCAAAGTAATAACCGTATCAGAAATAGTGCTAATTGTATTGCTACTTTGTGAAGGTTTCGGCGATGAATCCCTAACTCTTTTTATTGCAAGCACTTCATTTTCTTCTGGAATAAATTTTCGTGTTTTCGGATAACTGGGCCTATTGCCTGCAGTTATGCTCGGATGGGAAAAAATACTAGGCACTGAACCGGGTTTTAATTTTGGCCATCCTCTTTTAATCTGGTGTACAGTACCATCCTTAAGTTTAGTCTCATAAAAATACGAGATATCGCTTTCGAGAAAATGAAGAGAACAGACAACATTAGTACTGCATAAAAGCTTGTCATTCCTGGCAATAGCTTGATGCCATAGGCTTAATATGTGAGGATCCTAATAAAAAAAATAACACTATTAGATTTAAAAAATATATACAAATATAAACCGGCAATCGAAATCGGATTTAATAAATATTATTGACCTACTAATTGCTTATTAGTAAAAAGCACACTTAAATAAAAAGGCAAAGTAACAGTCCAAGACATGTTTTGTCATCATTAAAATTTAAAATTAAACTAGCCTCATAAAGTGAAACTAAGGCAGGTTTTTGTTTAACTTTGATGATGATATATGTCTTGAAAACGGAACGTCTGTGATTTTTTTAATTCGTTATAAGCGACCCAAAAAAGAATCATTAAATTCAATTTACCTTATTTAGTAAAAATAAAGCTAGTTTGATTTGATAATGAATTTCTTGAAAATAAAACTCTTTCGAAAAAAAAATACATTCGTGATCAGGGGTCCGAAAAAAGAATCAACTTCTTGATTAGCGGCTTAAAAACCTCCGATTACCAAAATTAGGACACAATTGGACTTAAAATCAGATAATTATAAAATAACCACTCCTATTACAAATTAAAAAAAAATCATAAAATAAAAAATATATATATTTAAATTTATGCAATCTATCAAAATTTTATTTGGCTAGTACAATCTATCAAGCACATAGTACAATCCTAACTTATGTAAATCAACCCTAGTTTTAATGTCAAATCTCCTAGAAATTTGATATATTATACGCTTTTATATGTAATTTAAGCAAATCACACTTCTAGAAGATCGGTTTAACGCGACTTTTATTTAAAAACATTAAAATATTAATAAATAAATATTTAAACAGTTCAATACTTACCGATGGTGCTTTAAAAAGTGATACCCGGCTGGCACCCAATTCTTTTTTTTCTTTTCCATAACTAGTTCTTGATTTGCACTTTGGCACAAAGCAGTTTTTGCTTTTTGATTTCATTTTATATCAGATATATTATTATAAAAATCTCTTTTTGTTATAAACACAATCCGTAAAAAATATTTTGACAATATGTTTCAAATTTCGTTGCTACGCGTCATTGTTTTTGAAAGTTTGAATTCGACGCTGTGTTGTCAAATGATAAACAAAAAATCCTTCCACTTTACAAAAATAATATTAAATTACATAAATATCTGATTTTCATATTGCAAATTAGTACCCAAAACCTAATATGCATTTCTATCTTTTGAATAAAAAGTTTTTTAAATTCTAACAAGTTTAAAAAGTTTTAAATATATAACAATTTGTAAACAATAAAATACCGTTGTGTAATGTAAAGGAACGCGCACATACGACCGCATCGGACGGACGCTATGGATCGGAAAAAATAGTTTCAGTGAAATTAAATGACACACACGCACATGCGAGTCATGGGTAAACCATGGTTGAATATGAAAAGTGTGCACTTTTTCACCCGGGGTATAAAACCACTGGGTTAAAACCCTTCGGTAGGAATCGACTAAAATACTTGTCAAATAACGTAGTTTCTGGCTTGTATCGCACATATAATACGATGTCGGCCAGATTTCAATTTAAATTGCTATATTCTGGCGGGATTTTTATATCCGGTACCTACAATCCGCACATACGTGCGCTGCTTTATTTAATTTCACCGAGACAATTTTTTTCCCACCCGTACCGTCCGCGTCCGTCTGATACCGTCGTATGTGCGCCTACTTTTTATTTTACTTTATGTTGTATACTAATCTTACAACAAAAAAATATTGGAGATCAGGTGTAACTAAAGTACAGAGTGTTATTAAAAAACTAATAAAACGTTTTTAAAAGATAATAAATTTACAAAAGAATAGTTTATCTTTAATCTTGATCCACGTAACGAGTACAACAGATACCAAAGTGGAAAAGAAATAAAATAGCAATAAAAACTGTACTTACCAGGTAACGTTTCAATTATTTTGGTAGATTTAAAACCTTTTTATTTACACTTAAGTGCAAAATTACTTTAAATAATCTACGGTTGTATTTAAGTTATAATTACCTAAATAATATTACCAAATTGAGCCGGTCCATTGTTTTTTATCATCCATTAAGTCCAACTTTGTTCTTTAAAAAATACTTTACCTTTAAATTTTAAACAAAATAATTTTTGTGACAATAAAAAGTAATTTAATAAAAAAAACAATTCATATTATCTATGAAAAAAACGGGATGAATTCCACTACTTAATAATAAGCCTGGCAACACTGTTTTATCTTGGTTTCATTAGATCCCGAATCACACTATTGCCCTCTATCGCTTTTTATTAAAAATGCTGTAATTTGATCCCATTTTTTCTTAAATAATCCCGTTGTCGATTAAACTCCTTACTCTAGGCCTCCTTATTAAAGACTTTGAAACACAAAACAAAGTTTTTCAAAAATTAACAAATAAAATTACTATTCTGGAAGAGCAAAACCGTAAGTTGAATGAAGCAGTAAACAGCAAAGAAAATTATGACGTTTTAATTTCGGAGTTAAAAGAAAGAGTTCAGAGCCTAGAAAATGAGCTTCAACCCCTAAAGAATAAAGAATTGGGCAATACTTCAGATGCTTTATCAATGAAAAATTCACCTGATAATATAGTAAATCAATCAAACGCTGAATCTGGTATGCATTCATTATTTGAACAAATTACTCAGAAAATGGAAGAACATATGAATGCTACTTCAACAAAATTTGAAAGAACTGCTGATGCAATTATAGGAGCAAATAAAGAACTGGTCAGATTTCTGATGGCCCCTGTTATGGCAAACCAGAAGTTGGGATATCAAACTAATTTATTGGACAATAATCCCATTCCCTACAACACACCTTTATCTTATAATGTCTTAAATGCACAAACTAATGGTGAAACCAGTAAGCAACTAAATATTGACACTACAACAGTCTCAAGGGCCATTGATGAGGCACAAGTTGAGTCAACAAAGAAAAATAACACAATGAGACCAAATCATTTAATCTCTAATGGAAATAATAAAGTTCAAGATCAAATTCAAAAACCAAGACTTCCACTAATCGTTAGGGGTTCAAATGACTCCAATCTAGCCATAGCAGCTGCTGAAAAACGCAAATGGTATTTTGTTAGTAATCTTGTTGAAGATACTACAGTGGACATGCTTACCGATCACTTAAAAAGCAACTCTATTAATGTCTTGACTTGTGACAGAGTGACATCAAAAATATCTCATGTTAGCTCCTTTAAATTAGCTATAAAGCCGGATGAAGAACACAAATTGTGTAACAGCAATATATGGCCCACCAATACTATAGTTAGGCCTTACCAGTTTGGGCAAAGAAAAAGTACAAGATATAATAATCAAAGTTCTCTGCATCATGATGGTTTTTCTAGACAACCTACATCTAGTGAACGAAATTTTCGGTCCAAATATCAGCAACACCTCAGAAAATAAATAAATTGACAGCACTTAATGTCTACTATCAAAATGTTAGAAGTATTAGACGAAAAATAGAGATTTTTAGCAATAATGTTATGTCATCGGACTATGATGTTGTTTTATTAACAGAAACGTGGCTTAATGGAGACATTAGCAATGCTGAGTTGGGATTACAGAACTATTTAATATTTAGGAATGATAGAGATGTAGAAGCTACTAAGAAAGCAAGGGGTGGAGGTACTTTAATTGCAGTAAGGAACAAATTTAAGGTAAAACGCCTTGAAATTATGAGATACTCTAAGTGTCATGAGGAAATATGGATTTTGATTAATTATGAAAATAAAAACTTTATTTTTTGCTGTGTTTATTTTCCACCAAATAGTGATTTAAGTGAATATGAAGAACACTGTCAAAACATTGAATATTTTACTAACCTTTATGAAAATTGCCCTATATATTTACTTGGAGATTACAATTTACCAAACTTAAAATGGACAGATGAGTATAATTCTACAGGGATTGGTTCTATTGGTGAGCACTTGATAGGCACCTTGTGTTACACAAATCTTGAACAAATCAATACAATCACTAATGCTAATGGTGTGTTGCTGGATTTAATTTTCACTAATGACTGTAATGTTGTAGTTAATTGTGCTTGTGATATTCTAAGTAATTTAGACGTGCATCACCCTGCACTGTCTTTTGAAGTCGACCTTGAGTCAAGTCCAAAAACACTGGAATATGAGGAATATCGATATAATTTTAAGGAAAGTGATTTTGATAGTCTTAACCTATCTCTGTTAAATGTTCAGTGGGATAATGTTTTGAACGGTGATGTGAATGTGGCTATTGACTGGTTTTACTGTATCATTAATAATTTGATAGATATTTATGTACCAAAGAAAGTTTTTAAAAATGTTTTTAAGTTTCCTTTGTGGTATAGTGATGAATTAAAGGAAAACATTTTAAGTAAAAAGAAAGCACATAAGAAATATAAACTTTCAAAAACAATTGCTGATTATCAAGTATTTAGTCATCTAAGAGCATTATGTAAAGAACAATCTAAATCTTGTTACATTGAGTATGTTGGAAATGTTGAACAAAATGTTATGTTGGATCCTAAAACTTTCTGGAAATATGTTAATAATAAAAGAAACGACAATGAAATACCAAATTTAATGAAATATCAAAATTTAGAATTATCCAGTGGTTTGGATATTGTTAATGCCTTTGCAAACCACTTTTCTTCAGCATACTCTGATAACAATAATCAAGAATATATCAGAAGTGACAAGATTTACAATAGTGATCCTTTCAATGTAAATGTGTCCTCCTATCAAATAAAAATAACTGAGGTATTGGCAGCCTTAAATAATATTGATTTAGAGAAGGGGCTGGACCAGATGGGCTACCCCCAATATTTTTAAAAAAATGTTCGTTTGCACTATCAAGGCCATTGTGGTTGTTGTATAATAATTCATTAACTTCAGGCATTTTTCCAGATTTCTGGAAATTATCTTACCTAACACCCGTATTTAAAAAATCTGGGACCAGAGACTCCATTCAAGACTACAGACCTATTACAAAGTTATCATTGTTTTCAAAAATATTTGAAATGCTAATAGCAAACTTTCTAGAATTTAGTTTTAAAAATGTAATAATCTGTAATCAGCATGGTTTTAATAAGGGCAAATCTATAACTACAAATCTTTTGTTATATAGCAAATACATTGTTGAAGGCTTGGAGAGCGGTTGTGTGGTAGACTCCATATATACCGATTTCTCCAAGGCTTTTGACAAAATTGATCATAAGATTTTACTGGAGAAACTTTATACTTATGGTGTACATGGTTCACTACTGAACTGGTTTAGATCTTTTCTATCCAAAAGAAAGCAAGTAATTAAAATAAATAACTTTGAGTCGAAAGCTTTTGATGTTCCCTCTGGAGTTCCTCAAGGAGGACACATTTCTCCTTTATTGTTTAATATTTTTATTAAAGATGTGGCTGACTGCTTTAAATTCTCTAAATTCTTATTGTATGCCGATGATTTAAAAATTTTTCTTAAGATAAGTAGCGGACAGGATGTTATTAATTTACAGGCGGACTTGGATAGGTTTTATGATTGGTGTACAAGAAACCGAATGATTCTAAATATAAAAAAATGCACATCAATCCAGTTTAGTAGATCTTTAAACATACAAAGAAATATTTACAGAATTGATTGCAAGCCTTTAAGCCACGTAAATACTATTAAAGATTTGGGGGTGTTCTTTGATCATAAACTTACATTTTCTTCCCATATTGAATATTGCAAGAATAGAGCCCTTAGAGTTTTAGGGTTTATTAAAAGAAATACCAAAGATTTTAAAAATGTAAATTCAATAAAACTATTGTATACCTCGTTAGTAAGACCCCTTTTGGAAAATTGTTCTGTTGTTTGGAATCCATATTATAAGAAATATGTTAAAATGTTAAATTCTGTTCAGAGAAAGTTTTTAAGGTACATTGCCTTTAAATTGCATATTCCTCAGGAAACAATAAATTTTGAAGATCTTGAAAAAGCTATTAATATACAAAGTTTGAAAGTTAGACGTGAAAATGCTGATGTATTGTTTCTTTTTAAACTAATTCATGGGAATGTGCAATGTAGTGAACTGCTCTTTTCTATAAATTTCTATGTTCCTTCAAGGACATTAAGGCATTCTGTTACCTTTCAAACAAATTTTCACCAAAGGTTGTATGGGCAATTTTCCCCAATAAATAGATTGATGAAGCATGCCAATAAATTTGGGGACGATTTATTTAATCTATCCCTAAATAGGCTTCGAAGGGTTATGAAGTCCAATGTTTTATAGATTAAGGCTTCATGTATTTTATTTTTAAGGTTAGATTTTTTAATGTGTATATTTTAAATTTAATTTTAGATGTTGTTTTATTGTTTCTTAATCATTAGTAGCTTGTTTTTTACTGCTTTTTAAGTATTTTGGTGGTTAACTAAAATATAAAATGTTAGTTCTGAATATTTGTTAATTAAAAAAGCTTAGTACTAGATATATATGTAGATGCTTGTTATTTAAAATTGTAATTTGGCAATGCCCGTTAATGAGTAAATAAATAAATAAATTATACATATACCAAATTTCGTTAAAATCGGAGTTGCCGCAGGTTTCTAGAAAATTACCGAATTTTGAATTTTACATATATTTGTATCATAGAGTCTATTTTTATGTTACATGTGTTCTTAATATAGTATGTAATTCACCAAAGAAAATGTACAACAACTTTAAGGCAAATAATATTATTTTTTCCAGATGAAAACTCGTCTAATTGTACGGATAAGTGTGTTAATTCTGAGGAAGTTCATAAAGTTCTATTAAATACAGAATCTGTTCACAATAATTTAGATTCAGTAAAAAATAATTTAAGTCCTGAGTGTGCTATTAAAAGCAATAACTCTGTGCAACCAGTAGATGATACTTCTGAAGGACTCGAAAAAAGTACTGATGGATCTTCTGAGATGCTGGCAGATAAAGTGGTTAAACTGAATATTTCTACAGAGGAAAAACAGTCTAATGTTGAAAATTCCAAGGTAGAAGTAAAAATGCAGTCTGAGTCTTTAAAGAGCCTCATGGCATATGATGGGGACAGCGACAGTGAGGTAAGTTTACAAAGAAACAAAAAAGGACTGTTAAAATATAGAAACAGTTTACTTAATTAGAATTGGTTTTTCTGATTTAAAAAAAAATCAGTATATAATCCTGATGTCTTCTAGGATAGTAATGCTGAACATCAAGCTGAAGTTTTAATGCTCAGTAGTGAAGATGAAGATAACAACACTAACACTAAAAAACATGGAGAAAAACCCTTGATAATGATTCTGATTCCACTGATTCAGAATGTGACTCTTCTGCAAGTACTTTATCCTCAATTCAGGGATCAGATATGGAAAATTCAGATGATGATTCTGGTTCTGTGATAGATGCTAGTTATGAGTCTGCCTCTGTGATAGATGCTGGTGAAGGTATAAGGTAAGAAATCACCCAAAAATTATTTTAAGGTTTTGGTTAATCTAACCACAACTTAATGTGCTGTTTCTTTTTAGCTGTAGTTCTACTTTAGAGAATTTTAGTGTGGTGACACTTAATCAATTTAAAAAAATTAATTTTATGCTTGGTCTAATAAAAAAATCTAACAGGATCCTATGTTGACTTCCTAGGTTTAAATTTATAATTTGTTTCAGGGGTGATAGTCCAGTATTAAATAAAAGTAATGATAAGGGTGCCGTAAAAAGAAAAATCCCAACATTCTTGATATGGAAGAGTTTTTGCCTCCACTTCCAGATTTGTCCAAGTTAACTATAAATGTTGAAAATGAAGAATTCATGCATATGGGAAGAATAAGTGCTATAATTTCTGAGTTAGGTAGGAATAACCAATTGTTATAGTTTTATATTGTAGGTGAATATTGTGTATTTAAGATCATATACATTTTTTTCTGTTAACTATGATTTTTTCTTTTGTTTTAGTAACAGTTACAGCACTACCTGGTACACCAGCGTTCGATTTGGACTCTATGCTTTTCATTGATGATCAAACATCCAAGAAACCGATTGGGCCCATTTTTGATGTATTGGGGCCAGTAGCTGAACCAATTTATTGTGTTAGGTTTAACAGCGAGAAAGAAGTGAAAGATTTAGGATTGAAGAGTGGTATGAAAGTTTATACTGCTGCAAAAAGCGAGGAGTTTACAAAATATGTGTTTCTTCAGGAGCTCATGAAGTAAGTTTTTTTTTCTAACATAGTATAAAATTGGACACTTATGATAGCAGAATGATGTGATTGATTTCTTAAAAGCATTTTTTTATAATAAAAATTGAAGCCTATAGAAAAAGTTATGTCTAAATTAGAGTAAAATATAGATGGTGTCTAAAAATATAAAAATTATGCCCTATAAAATAGAAATTTGTAACTCTTACATTTTTAAAAGAGAATTCATAAGCATACATGAGTAATAGCTAAATAAAATAGGTATTTATGTTTAAAATAGGGTTACTATTTTTTATAAAAGGGTAGGGGAAAGTGACCAAATATGGAATACCGTTTTGTTTTTAATTAAAGGATTTAAATCCCTACCCATTGACGCCATTCATTCAACTATGTATTTACATTTTTTTTTATTAAATGAACAGATTTTTGACTTTGACTTTGACTTTTTTACACATAATTTGCATAAAAATTATAAATAAAAAACTTTTTGTAGTAATTATTAACAATCATATATTTGTCCTTTATTTTGTAAAAATTGTTAGTTACATTGATTAATTTGAATTAAGATTTTTTTTAAATCTAAAAAATGATGAGGGTAGCTAAATATGGAATAGGTACCCCAAATATGGAATACTATAAACTGTACTGGGCCAAAAAAACACGACTCTTTATTTTTTTTTGAATTTGGCTCCCTAATTATTTTAGAGAAAAATTCTATTGAAGTTTATTGAAGAGCATGCAAATCTACGTCCATGGTAAAAACTTTAGAATTTTCAGTTAACCCATTTGCTAGTTAGATGCTAATATATTTTAAAAAATTGTTGCATTATTATCGCCTCATATTTATGAACAACAATCAAAATACCAGTTAGCGTGCAATAAAGTTGTCATTTTAAAATTTAGTGCCTTATTATTATTAAAAAATCATAGAGCTCTAACTGGTATTTTTATTGTTGTTCATAAATATGAGGCGATAATAATGCAACAATTCTTAAAAATATATTAGCATCTAACTAGCAAACGGGTTAACCGAAAAATCTAAAGTTTTTACCATGGACGTAGATTTGCATGCTCTTCAATAAACTTCAATAGAATTTTTCTCTAAAATAATTAGGGAGCCAACTTCAAACAAAACATAAGAGTCGATTTTTTTGGCCCAGTACAGTTTACAGTATTCCATATTCGGGGTATGCATCACCCGGTATATTTATTTTATGTTGTATTAAATGTTACCTTAATAAATTTCATGATACCACTTTCTTATTTTCTTTAACAATCAATATTTTGCTATAAACGGATCTCTTGACCTTATGGTTTTTATTTTGTTACTGAGTACCCCAATAAAATATATTTTATTATAATTTTATTATTGAAAACAAACATTGTCAACCTTTAATTTAATGCTTTTTGCTTACTTGTTAGGAGGCCACACTAAGTCAAGAATGTTACAATGTTTGTACAGAAGACCAGAATTTCCTTGTTTAGTTAATGTTTGAAGAATGGCATTTATTTTTTTATGAGTAGGTAGTTTTATGTAGTTGTGTATGTTTTTATGTTCTTTTTCTTAATTTATATTTTTTTGGTCAATTTAATTTTTTTATTATTGTTAAAGGGTGGGTAAATAGGGTTTCATGGAAGACCTTTTAAAAGTCGATTGAGTTTAAATATATGGTGTGTCTCAGGACAGGTGTTACAAGAGGAAAAATGGACCAAAAATTTTTAATTTAAAAACGAAATATTGGAAAAACTGGTCGCATGGTTCAAAACTAATTAATACAAAATTTTACTCCAATAGGTATTATACAGAGCGAGTTATAACTTAAAATATGGAAAATACCCAGAAGCTAACTAAATTTATTTTTAAAAATAGAACAAAATTTTATAAGCAAATATTGTAGAGAATTGAAAAATGTAATTGTCAATTTTTTACATTACGCATTACAACTTAAATAATGAGCAAGGGGAAGCAAAATCTAAAAAAATTTAATAATTTTAAATACTTTTTTAAAATTGGCTGTCCTAAGCCAATATTTCAAAAACTGTTAATGCATAATGTAAAAATTGATAAAAATTATTATTTTACTTTAAATTTTGGCATAAAATTTAATTCTCTACAAAATTTACTACAATTTTGTCAAATTTTCAAGATATTTTTATTCATAACTCGCCCTGTATATTACAAATGGGAGTAAAATTTTGTATTTATCAGTTTTGGACCATGCGACCAGTTTTTCCAAAAGGACGTTTAAAAATTCCAAAATTTTTGGTCCATTTGTCCTCTTGTAACATCATCCTGGAACACACTGTATTTAAATATGTACCAAATTGAATTGTAATATGGGTAGATTTCCAGTGACGAATATTTTTGTGCTTCACGCTCCAGGGCTTGAAGATAGATAGATATTCTTTATTTGCTCAATAACTCATAGTACATAGATATATACATATGGTGACATATACATATATTTGCACTGACGTTTTAGCATCGTCAACGTACAAAAACCAAAAGAGGGGTTGGTGCATGAGGGGCAAGGGGAAAGAAAAACGGAGTAGCTCAGGTGCATAACGCTTTTCGTCACTGGAACGCCATAAAGTAGAATGAAGTGCTCCTGAGCTACTCGGGAGCGCTCTATTTGCGTCACTGGGAAACCACTCTGACAACATAAATAGGCATTACTTTGACAGGTTGACATAAAAATATAAGGTCGTTTTTATATTTCTCTCAAATTTAACTTAATTTTTTCAGGATAAAAGGATCTGATGCCTCTTGGTTAAATGATCACGAAACACCGTCAGACCTAGCTGAATTTTCCGATGACGAGCAAGAACGCGAGGCTAGACGAGCGAAAAAAGTGGCAAACGAAAGTATGATGATAGTTTGGAAAGGCATCAACGATACGAGCGGACTATGAACCAGTGCAATACATTAAACACAAGGGTGTGCAAACTGATGGATACTCACAAGAATATGTCGAAACAAATAAGGTAATTTGTTTTTAATTTTTTCATTGTCACAAAGGGAATTTGACAGTGATGAACACTTAACAAAAAAAATTAAACGGAGTTCAAAAAATAAATAAAACTCACTAAAAAGTTAATAATAATTAATTAAAAAAAAAAAAATTAAAAATGAAGTCAGATAGTACCATATGGAATTAAAGTATAACAAGCTTTTGCTTATTTAGTTATTAACATTTAATAGTTTAGCGCATATGTTATAACGAGACTTCATTTTTTTTATATTTCTTTCAATATATTGTGAACACCTAGTATAAAAAGGTATACATTTTGGGAATTTTAAAAATGTACATTTATGGGAAATTTAAATTTTAATTGGGTTACTTAACATTGGGAAATTTGCTACATAAAAATATACCTGAGGTGTCAAGGTCTTAAAAGTATAAATTAAACAATTTTCTAGGTTACACTTATAATAATAAAATAAAAACATTAAACAAACTGGGTAGCGTAGAAATGCAAAACAAACACTGGAAAATTTGATATTTAAAGAAGAGAGAAAGAAATTAAAAGGGATTTTATCAGATAAGAAGTAGTTAGTGAAGTCAAGTATAAAGTTAAAGTTTTAGTTAAGCCCCGTACGGGAGTGCAATAAAACAGGAGTTTGGTACAATAAGCCTTCAGGCTGCAGTGCCACCGGACATGCAGACGGCTCCCTGGGAAAAAAAAAAAAAAAAAAAAAGCCCCCGTACGGGCTACTCCTAGTGGGGGGTATGCCCGTACTAAATTAAGTTAGTTCTGGTAATAAAATGGAAAGTTAGTTTTGATGGTCCACCGGTCTCATTGTCCCAAGAAGATAGTTCCGTATGGTACTTTTGTCCAAGTGACGTATAGTGGCCCTAATATGTAAATTCCAAAATATATATGTCACAATATTATTAACTTTTTAGTATGTTTTACTTATTTTTTAAAGTAGGTTTAATTAAAAAAAAAGTGTTTACTTTTTCCTTTTTAGTTTATTTTTGCTTTCTAATTTATTATTATTAATATTAAATCGATACAATGATGTATAATTTGATTGGTTTGAAATAGGGCTGGCAACCGAAACCGGTTTTTCGGTTAACCGGTTTTCGGTTAACCGCGGTTTTGGCCAAAACCAAAAACCGGTATTCGAAAACCGGTTTCGAATACCGGTTAACCGGTATTTGAAAACCGGTTTTCGAATATCGGTTAACCGGTTTTAAAAAAGCGGTTTTTCTGATAATCGGTTTTTGAATACCGGTTTTTTTTTGATAATCGGACCAAAATCGAAAAGCGGTTCTTCGAATATCAATTAATAGGTGTTTGGTTGATTACGGTTTATACAGTGGCGTATTTACCAAAAGGGTGAGTAGGCTGAAGCCTATGGCGGCGTTTTTAGGGGGCGGTAGCCGTTGTTTAGGGGGCGGCAAAATTTGTAATTTGTTACTAAATGTTATTTATGTCCGAATTGTAAGTTTTTTAATATTTTTATATATTTATATTTTTATGTTTTTGTATAATGAGGCTAGTTTTAAATTAATTAAGTTATTTGACGTTTTTGACAAGTTGTTGTTGTAACTCAATTTGACTGATAATAAATATTTCATTTCATTTCATTATACGTAGAATTGAAAGAAATGAAAGTGAGGACCTTTTTTTTTGTCTTCAAAATTATTTCTAGAAAAAATAAAATAGCCTACCGGCGGCAAATATCTAAATGCGCCTTCGGTTTTAAAAACCGGTTTTTAATACCGGTTTTTAATATTCGGTTAACCGGTTTTAACCGAAACCGAATAAATTGGAAAAAACGAATAGTTTTTTAAAAAGCGATTAACCGGTTTTGTTTTTTCCGGTTTTCTTTAACATTTTCTTTTTTAATTGTCTTATTAACCTAATTTTATAAAAAAGAAATGGTCATTTAAATTAAAGAATTTTTGTATTGAAGCTTATGGAGAAAATCGAGCATATGCGATAATTTTGGCAGGGTGTGTAAAATGTTGAAAGTAATTGACCAGATATCACACAGTGTAGTAAATGTAACTTCAAAATTTTCTTATTTGTCACGTGGTTGTCATTTAGCTGATAGTTCATCTTTTTGCATTTAAAATAAACACGGAATAATTGTCTGACATCATTGTTTTCCAATAACAATAATATAAAATAATGATATATTTTCAATTTGTCAAACGGAAGACGCGACGTGGACAAATACATTTAAAATTTTTCAAAAATCGATTACCAGTCTTAGCTTAGCGCCCTTTGCTTTGGGCTTAGTGACTTTTCATATCATTTATTTATTTATTTATCAAAAAATTAATACTTTATAATTCCAAATTACAATTTAATAGTTCTACAAAAATGGTCATCGCCAGTCAATATTGTAAGGTCCTATCTGAAGCCAATTTTTGTTTTCAGGCATAATAAAAGGATTATATGGGGCCCCCAGGATGTCTGGAATTACCACCAGTACCACCGCAATTCGACCCCACAGTTCCACCTCCAGGATTTAGACCAACTGGAATGTATGCTGGATATTTAAACCGTCCGCCTAGTTTTGGAGAGCCTCCAAATTTTAACAGTGTACCGCCATCCTTCAGCAATCAAGGCAATGTAATGGGTTCTAATTCATCTTTCAGTTCCCCACCGGTACTGTTTGGACACCATTATGCTAATGAACCTCCATCACCCCAAAGTTTATGTCCGCCACCTGCGCGTTGGAATTGGCAGCACCAGCAAGAGTCTCTCCGGTGAGCTTTTATTTATTTTTTTACTCGCGTGCGGAAATGTCACTTTTTCGCGCGCATTTTAATTTGGGAAATTCACTTTTCCACACGCATTTTAGTTTGGAAAAAGTCACTTTAACGTACTAGCACTAGCGCGGAAAATTACAAAAAGTGTGAACCAAATATTAGCAAGTCACAGTGAAGGATTTTCATGCACTTCATCTACAAAACAAAATTTTGCATTGGCCAAACTAAGTCAAGAGATGAAAGAAACACGTTTTGCTGATACCAATATTTCCACAAAGAAAAAACTTTTGCAATCCACTATTAACCTGCAAAGTGACACAAATCGAGGGGCCTAGTTTCAAAGTGTACAATCTCCATTTATTCTTTTTAATACAAGTGAGATAAATGTCCCAAAAGTTTGATTTTTCTGTGCTGAATTTAAATAAATCACTTTTTAGGCCATGACTTCATCCATGAGAGAGTGTTTAAACTTAAGATAGAATAAATTACACACTTTGTACACGTTAAATGCCTTGTTATGCCTTGAGGGTTGCATCTCGTGAACTTGACTTAAGTACAGGGTGTTTTATTTTCGATGGTTTTAAGGGGTATCTCGAAAACCGTAAAGAATATCAAAAATCTAATATAGGTCTCCGGATCTCTTTTTTGAGAAAACAACTATAGTGGAAACAGTTGCTATTGCGATCCATATCGGAGCTATAGGGTGATTTTCGGATTTTGCCCATTTTTATAATCTTTTTTAACTCGTTTCCTATTAAAGTTGTGAGAAAACTTTAAATAGGTTAATTGTGTAGTTTTTTCTGTAAAATATTCTGGTTTCTTCATAAAATGACAACATATCACCCTTTAAAGTTTCTTGCCGTAGTTAGGAAATACTCTGTATATTAATTTGGTAAAAGTCTTTTTAAGCCACCCTGTTACATCTAACATACAGGATGTTTCACACTTATCTGACAAACTTTCAGGGCTAATTCTGAAAAAAAACCTTATATAAACAATGTCCTAAATGTCTTAGTTTTCGAACTACAGGGTGTTAAAAAATTTAAAAAATTATCGTTTTTTTATAATAACTTTTATACCAATTGAGATATTTTTAAGAAATTTGGTGGACGTCTTCTGTGCACCAAAACACATTTTTTTATATTTTACAAATGATTTTTTAAAATTTTTAACACCCTGTAGCTTGAAAACTAAGACGTTTAGGACAAATTTTTTATGTTTTTTAAGTAGAATTTAAAAATATAAAAAGGGGATTTTTTTGAAGAATTTATCGTATCAATACGAAATGACCATGCCGAAAATTGGTTTTTATTTATTTACGCGAAAACCGTACATCAAATAAAAAAGTCAAGAGGTCAAATTTGTTCCAAATCTAATGGGAAGTTAAAAAAAAAAACATTTTTAATTTAGAAAATTGCGGTGGCTTATCATTTTTTTATTAAAAAATATTAACCTTAAACCCCTCATGGACGACACTGGTAATAATTAATTTTTTTCTTATATGCCAAAAAATGTGGTTTGGTGCAAAGAAGGCGTCTCCCAAATTTTTTAAAAATATCTCAATTGGTATAAAAGTTATTACGAAAAAACAATAATTTTTTAAAATTTTTAACACCCTGTAGTTAAAAACCAAGACGTTTAGGACATTGTTTATAAAAAGTTTTTTCATATTTTTTAATGTAGAATTAGCCCTAAAAGTTTGTCGGATAAGTTGTGAAACACCCTGTATAAATATTTTTGTGGAAATGTATTTTATTATCAAGCAGGACTTTTTATGAAGAGGCACATTTTTTCGTAAAGTTAATAATAAAAAAGTTTTCTGTATGTAATATTACTTTTAAATTGTTTATTTTAAATTATGTTGTTGCTTTTTTATGTAGTTGTTTGTTGTTATTTTTTTACTCAAAATGACCTACTAATAGCTTTTAGATATTAGAAATTTTGACTTTAATAATTAAAGCTTTGTTAACAAGATTTTTTTCTTATCAACAATAAAGCGTATTTTGACTTTGACTTTAATCCTAGGCCCCTCAATTGTACATTTACCATTAATATTAATCAGTTCAACTGGGATATAAGGTAGTATTGTGTTACAATAACAAAATATAAAAAAAGATGTTTTGTTTGCGCTCATTGAAAAAATAGTGTTTGTTCCGGAGTTCAGATATGTTCGGGACGTGGTACAGTTGCACCTTTATGAGTCACTTGGTTTTTTTTCATTACCTTAAGTGAAAGCTTTGAGGGCTAACAGTTTTATCCAAAATATCTTAAGATAAATAAATTTTAGTATAAATTTATTTGGCGTTAAGGTATGGTTTCGCTGACGCGTCTGGGCGTCGCAACCAGCGACTTCATCCGGCTGTAAGCGTCTGCTTAAATATAAAGTCCATGTTTGTGGTTTAGTTGACGCGTTCCAACAGCGGAAGCGGGACCGAGAAGTAGCGCCTGCGACTCGACTGCTCTGGGTACCAGTATAGACGCGCTGCTACGCGATTCTTTGTTTCTTAAATGGTGAAATTTTACTTTCTTTACTACTTTTGATTCAAGTTTTGTTAATTTGTTTTGAATAGGTGTTAAAACAAAATAAAATTGGTTTAGACTTAAGCAAAAATTCTCAAACTTTTTTTTGTTTTTTAAATTTTTCAAATGATTAATCAGCAATCGAAAATATCCTTCCTCCGTTCTCTTTTTAAATATTTTTTGCGTTTTACTTTTTCCCAGAAAAAAATAATGATTTAGTAACAGCTCTTCATCTTCTTCCTCTAAAAATAATTTAATTCAAGCTATAGGTAACTTTTCACTCTTATCCTTTATCAATATACAGAATGTTACAAAATGTTGCCGGGAAAATTTAAGGGTACTATTAAAAAATATAAAAAAGTTCAAAAAACATGGGTCGAATTTTTATTAGCAATTTATGTAACAACATTTTTTAATAATTGTTTTTAAAAGTTTAACATTCTGTATCTTGAGAACGAAAAATTTGCGGACCCATATGTTTATATGAACTTTCCTTTAAATTTCCTGGTGTACAATCTGCCCTTAAAATTTCTTAACAACTGACTGTAAGACTCTGTATACACATATGTATTTATCTGTGCTAGATGACATTACCAAACGATTCAAACAAGATTCAAGACGCATCAACGAAACCAACTCACGTCTATCGAGATTGGCGACTGCCTCCCGCATCTAAACGCGACGACCAGTCGCAGTAGATAAACGCACCAGCGTAACCATACCTTTAGTTAAGTCTTGAAAAGAGCATATTTTATAAAGATAGGATCTAACTAACGAGATCTAACAAAGTAAAAATAAAATAAACATTTTGTTGCAGACCACATCGCAAGAACACAAGATCTCATCCTCAGAATTCGAACAATTTTTTAGTTATACGAATAACAGCAGGAATTCCAGAGGCGCCGGTCCTTCATCTCAACCCTTTTAATTAGTTTTTAATTTATTTTTATTTTTAGAGTTTCTAGTTGTTCTGTTGTTTTTTTTGTTTGCTAAAAAGAGTTAAAAGTAACATGAAGTTTCTTAGTTGTAAAGGTAAACATGTCACCTTATAATTTTTATATGCCTTTAATATTATTTTATATGAATAAAACATCTGGCTTTGGCTACTAATTTTAAATTTTTAAAAATAAAAATAAAATATAGTATTGGTAGGAATTGTTTATATGCAATTAATGCATAAAATATAATACTTTAATTTTGGTAATATTGCCTAAAAAATGATTTTTGTGATATAGGTATATATTTTAGATTAAATTATAGAAAGAATTATGCTTTCTGTTTGAATTTCTTTTCGGTCATGGATACGGGTACGCTCGCCTGTGGGAAGAGAGCTTTAAAAATTTAAATTTTATTAATGGGGTACCTTTTTTATTGCTTTAGGGGAAGATTTTTTTAAATGATAGAGTCAATATATATTTTTAAAAGCGATTATGATTGATGTAAATTATTTAAATAATAAAATAAAATAAGAATGTTTTCTTCATTTTAATTATTCAAAATGACGGTTTTACGCTAAATTTTTCTAGGAAGGTCGGAGCAAGACTTCTTAATCGGCAGTCACTCTTAGCATTGGTTTTAGTGATTTGAAACAAAAACAACTTTTTTTGTGTTTAATAATGTCATAATTTGTCGGTGTTGTTAAAAAGATATGTGCAACATTTCAGAAAGATCAGTCAATAACTTTTGGGCTATCATGTCCGCCAATTTAAAAAAGTAGTTTAGAGAAAAACGCGTTTAAAGTTTGAATAGATAAATAAAAATTTAATGATTATAGTGACTTACCGACTTTGTAATATAAAAAGTACTGAATATTATGTTCTAGAATTTTAGTGACATGTTCTTAAAGGACTATAATAATATATTATGAAAAAAATCTTCAAGATTTTAATTACAGGTATCTTTCCTCTCAATTTTAAGGATTTTAATAAAAAGAATTTTGTCTTGATTTTAAGTAAAAACAAAATTAAAATTTAATTAGTATGATTAATTTTCATTTTGAATTAAAAAATATTAAAAGATATTAATAAATACCATAAAATGACAAACACAATAAGTCAAAATTTTGTCAAAATCTAGCAACTAAGTTGTAAATCAAAGTTGCTAGACCATTTTGATAATATTTTTTGTTAATATGTATTAAATATGTTTACCAATGAAAAAGTAGTAATAAAAGATAATCTTTAAATATTACATTACCAAATATAAAATATTTTTATTAAAATATACAGAATCAATTAATACGTGTGTGTTTATTCGCCTTTTATTAAATAAAAAAAAAAACAGATGGTGTTGCACATTTTTATTAAAAACACCCAGTTCAAACAAAATATTTTCATTAAATAAAAAATGGTATTTTACATTATATGAGATTTAGACCCCTTGAGATTTATTTAGAATTTTTAAGTTTTTGATTTATTTTTTTTGTATTAAACCAATTTAGATCAGATGAGAAAATTTTACCAAACTTTTTCATAATTAAGTTGGGTGCATACTGTATAGATCAATAGCATGGCAAAGTTTTGTAATATATTTTTTTAATTATCAATAATTCTGGAAATGGTTTAACTGTTTTTAAGATATAAATTCATATGGAAGCTAAATACAGTCACTATTTTATTTTAAAAATATATATTTTGGGAAAATAAAATGTAAGCAAATTATAATCCAAAGATTCTTTTTAGCAATGTGATTTATAATTGAGGCAAAATACCACTATTTCGTTTGGTACTTCATTTTCAGACTTGGCTTGTTTTTTAAATTCTTATTGAGAAGTTTTATGTTATTTTGTTTTATAATTATCAACAATTTTGTTTTTTTTAATAGTTTTTAAGGGGTTTTCCCCTACGGTTAGGTAGGTTCTTGAACAGGGTTTAATTTTATTATAAATAAATATAAATATAACGTAGATTTAATGTTACAAAATGTTTTATTTCTATGTCCTAGAACACTAATTTAAACAAGTCCTGCATTTTTAAAATACTACTCTAACAAACAGGATGTTTTCTTAAAAAAGATACACTAATGCTTTACTTTAGTTATTTCCTCATTTGGCTTAATTATAGATAAAATCTTAAATATCCAGATTTACTTGATACTTAAATCAGTGTTTGAGGACTATTTGTAAATAATATTTCTCGTTTCTTAACCTTCTCTAAAAGTTAATTTTGTTTGGTTTATTGTTAAATTTAATAAATTGCTTTTGAAATGCGATTTTGTTTTAATGGCTGCGGTAGATTTAAAACTGTAGCATAAAAATACACATATTAAAATTTGATTTGGTACATTGTGGTAAATGTCCGACAAAAAAAGTGACGCGTTCTCCGTCGCCCAGTCCGACACCCGAAACATTTGACGTTGACAGACTGGGTTAAAGCGCAGCTTCCATATATGGCGGTATGAATATTCGTGGTAGATTTGTCAAAAGGAACCCCCTAAAAGGTTTTAAAATTGTTATTATCATAAAGTCAATTTCATTACAGGCTCAGGAATTAGTCGCACCATTTCTAGAAGATCTTTATAACTCAAAAAATTGTATAAGTAGCAGTCAAACATAAGTCTGTCAATTTAAGAGTTATGCCTTGTTCAGATACGGCTAGTAGTTTAGTGGAGTAGCGAGTTATTAAGTATTCACGTGAACAGCTACTACAGTAAACTACTTTCCTAATTTTACTGTCCAAACGTACGAGAATACTTAATTACTCGCTACTTGACTAAATTACTAGCCGTGTCTGAACAAGGCATAATGCCTTGTTCAGACAGCTACTACACTAAACTACTTTCCTAATTTTTACTGTCCGCACGCACGAGAATACTTAATTACTCGCTACTCGACTAAATTACTAGCCGTGTCTAAACCAGGCATAATGCCTTGTTCAGATAGCTACTACACTAAACTACTTTCCTAATTTTTACTGTCCGCACGCACGAGAATACTTAATTACTCGCTACTCGACTTAATTATTAGCCGTGTCTAAACCAGGCATAATGCCTTGTTCAGACAGCTACTACACTAAACTACTTTCCTAATT
This sequence comes from Listronotus bonariensis, assembly GCA_014170235.1. Classification (NCBI taxonomy): domain Eukaryota; kingdom Metazoa; phylum Arthropoda; class Insecta; order Coleoptera; family Curculionidae; genus Listronotus; species Listronotus bonariensis. Next base: position 55,116 of record JACEGR010002631.1, on the reverse strand, counting down.
TTTACTGTCCGCACGCACGAGAATACTTAATTACTCGCTACTCGACTAAATTACTAGCCGTGTCTGGTAACTTCTTTTTATTCAAGTTTTATTACTTTTTTTATGTAGCTAATAATAAGGATATCTAAAACACGTGATCCTGCTTTTTAGAAATGGTCGCTGTAGGACAAACATTTTTAAATGACTCTTCATTCTTTATGAGAGATTGTGTAACATAAATTAAAATTACCCTTTTGGTAGTATTTAATTGGTTGATTGTGTTTTTTAATTTTTAGCCGGATTATTAATTTCACCACAGTGATTTTTACGATTATATTAGTGGATGTCAAATCGGACAACCTTAAAAAAACGCCTTTAAGGTTGGCTGCACCATAGACAAGATTATTAGGCTGCACTTCGTTTTCCGTGGTTGCAATGTGGCTTGGCGTTGCTGACTTTAAAATTTGATTTTTATTTATTTATGCTTTAGTATTGTTGTCTTGTCTTTCTGCTGGTATACGAAAAACCTTACGTTGTCGCGATTGCCTTTGCTCCCACATTTTATTATACAACAAAACGACGGCATACTTTTAGGTCAACCAAGGCAAAAATATTCCAGAAATATTAAATCTCCTTTGCAAACAAAAAAGGATTCACATGTATACAAAACACGTTAAAATAAATACCTTTACCATTTTTACAAGAAACTTAATTACTGTGTGTCCTACAGCTGCCATTTTTGGATCTCTTTTGACAGCCTGTTAGATAGGTCTATTGGCGACAAAAATTGCTAAATTTAAGTTAGGTTAATACTTATACTAACGCTAACACTAATACTAAAATTAAATTCTGATTTATAAACTCGGCTCTAATCTCATTTTCTACCAATTAACTACCATACTTTATGAAAATAAATAATAATATGACTACGGCTACGATACCCAGCGTCAGAGCCTAGCGGAAACCAGCGAGTGTAAGAGCGCTGCCTTTGATCTTTATGAAAGCAAAACAGAATTGTTATTTTTAAATTAGGCGGCTGCAATATACTTGAGCAAAAAGCGCTGCCGCTGCCTCTCGTTTCTAATGTATATATAAACTGGTTTCAAAACGCTGTTTACCACAAAACATTGTAGCCAGTACCGGCTACCAGTACAGAGATTAGATACGCTCCGCTCGACGTTTCCGCTTGTTATCGTAGCCAATGTCTAAAAGTATTAAATTTCTCTGCACTATTTAATAAATATAAAATAGTAAAAGAAACATTAGTTTTAAAATCATGATATTGATAAATTTAGATTTTTGAGTTCCATATGTTTGAATATATTCCATTAAAAAAAAACCTAATTGACAATAAATATTATGTTTGGAGACACCTTGTATATTAAGTAGACCTATAAAAAAAAGTTTATTTAAATAAACATTTATCATTTGGAGTTTATTTTTGAATCTTCTACAGGGGCTACGTTATTTCATGTATAAATAGAGTTGGGACACCCTATATACTTGAAATCGCGCTCGAATACCACTGGAAACTAAAAGAAAAAAAAATAGTTGTGGTGTATCAAACTTTATTAAGATATTTAGAATGGTATCACAGAGACCAAAATACTTTAGTGTTTTTTAATTTACAATCTTGTACTTATCTCAAAAGTTAAGACGTTTAAGATAGAGGTTTTTGAACTTTTCTTCATAAAATCACCTAAGGATGTACACCCTTAAAAATTAGCATTCTATTTTGAAACACCCTGTATACAGGGTGTTCAGAAAATGCGTTAGGAAATTTTAAGGGGTTATTCTGCAATGAAAAATAATGTTAGTAAGTCCTTTGACAAAATGTCGAAATCTCCTTGGTTACCAAGTTACAGGGGTTAAAAGTTCTTTTTCGTTATATTGCATTTATTTTCTAACCAATCTAGTTGACATTTGGCACACAGTTCAAGCTTCGCAGATTCTAAAATTGGAAGATAAAAGTACTTTTAATACCGCTAGAGGGCAGTTTGCCTGAAACTTAAAATTTATTTACATCATAACTTTTTTATTTTGACAGATATCGCAAATCTTAGGCCGCTATTTGATAGACAATCAAAAACCTAACAAATTAGGTACTGTCCTTATTAAAGTGGATAAACCCAACCGTTTAGGCACCGATCGACATCAAAGTTTCATCAATTTCAATCAAATTACCTACATACATACAGGGTGTCCAGTATCTCAACAGACAAACTTTACGGGACAATTCTAAAACGGAACATACGAAAAAAACTTTATATGAATATATGTCCTAAGCCTCTTGATTTTTGAACTACGGGGTGTTAAAAATTTAAAAGAAAAAAAAGTTTTTTTTAATATTTAACACACCCTAGTTCAAAAACTAAGACATTTAGGACATATGTTTATCTATTTTTTTTCCTTATTTTCCGTTGTAGAATTGCCCTGTAAAGTTTGTGGGTTGAGTTACTGGGCACCCTGTATGTATGTAGGTAATTTGAAATTGATAAAAACTTTGATGTCTATTGGTGCCTAAACGGTGAGGTTTATCGACTTTAATAAAGACTACCTTATTTTTTAAGTTTTTGATTGTCTATAAAATGGCTCCTCCAGCTTTGCGATATCTGTCAAAATAAAAAGTTATGATGTAAATAAATTCTAAGTTTTAGGTAAAGTGCCCTCTGGCGGTACATCATAACTTTTTTATTTTGACAGATATCGCAAAGCTTAGACCACTATTTGATAGACAATCAAAAACTTAATAAATAAGGTACTCTTTATTAAAGCCGATAAACCTTACCATTTAGGCACCAATAGACATCAAAGTTTTTATCAATTTTAATCAAATTACCCAAATACATACAGGGTGTCCAGTAACTCAACCGACAAACTTTACGAGGTGATTCTACAACAGAAAATTGTGTGTTAAATATTAAAAAAAACTTTTTAATATTTAACACATCGTAGTTCAAAAACTAAGACGTTTAGGACATATGTTTATATAAAGATTTATTTTTATTTTTTTGTTGTAGAGTCGTTTGGTTAAGTTTGTCGGTTGAGTTACTGGACACTCTGTATGTATGTAGGTAATTTGATTAAAATTGATGAAAACTTTGATGTCTATTGGTTTCTAAACGGTTAGGTTTATCGACTTTAATAAAGAGTACCTTATTTTTTAAGTTTTCGATTGTCTATAAAATGGCTCCTCCAGCTTTGCGATATCTGTCAAAATAAAAAGTTATGATGTAAATAAATTCTAAGTTTTAGGTAAAGTGCCCTCTGGCGGTACATCATAACTTTTTTATTTTGACAGATATCGCAAAGCTTAGACCACTATTTGATAGATAATCAAAAACTTAATAAGTAAGGTACTCTTTATTAAAGCCGATAAACCTTACCATTTAGGCACCAATAGACATCAAAGTTTTTATCAATTTTAATCAAATTACCCAAATACATACAGGGTGTCCAGTAACTCAACCGACAAACTTTACGAGGTGATTCTACAACAGAAAATTGTGTGTTAAATATAAAAAAAAACTTTTTTAATATTTAACACACCGTAGTTCAAAAACTAAGACGTTTAGGACATATGTTTATATAAAGATTTATTTTTTATTTTTTTGTTGTAGAGTCGTTTGGTTAAGTTTGTCGGTTGAGTTACTGGACACTCTATATGTATGTAGGTAATTTGATTAAAATTGATGAAAACTTTGATGTCTATTGGTTTCTAAACGGTTAGGTTTATCGACTTTAATAAAGAGTACCTTATTTTTTAAGTTTTCGATTGTCTATAAAATGGCTCCTCCAGCTTTGCGATATCTGTCAAAATAAAAAGTTATGATGTAAATAAATTCTAAGTTTAAGGTAAAGTGCCCTCTGGCGGTATTAAAAAAGTACTTTTATCTTTTAATTTTAGAATCTGCAGAGCTTGATTTAATGTGCCAAATTTAAACTAGATTGGTTAAAAAATAAATGCAATATGGCGAAAAAAATTAAAATTAAAATTTTAACCCCTATAACTTGCTAACCAAGGAGATTTCGACATTTTGTTAAAGGACTTACTAACATTATTTTTCATTTCAGAAACCCTGTATAATACAAAGGTGTATTATTTACCATTTACTTTGTTATTTAATGTGGTTTTTACCCGTGACAAACAGCAATGAAATAAGAGTAGCTTAAAAGATAAACCGACCAAAACCACCAACTACGTTATCTTCTTAATCAGCAGTAACTATCTTTTTGGTTTAAAACTTTAAGAATGAGCTTTAAGAAAAATAAAAGTTCGTGACTTTCGAGAAAATATTAGATTAAAGTTAATGAATGACATAAAGAGATAAGTTTTTGAATAAACTTACTGAACAAAAGTAAACTAAAAACTATGTTTTATAAAGGTTTTCTAAACTGAATGACATTTTAGATAAATAATGCGTGTTATTAATAGTATTCAAGAAAAAAATATACAGGCTGTTAAAAATTCGAGGAACACCATTAGGATCTCGGAAACGGTAAGAGATACAGGGTTGGTTAAATTGGGGCAAAGTTGCGCATTTTTATGCCTAACAATATTTCGTTTTAAAATTTAAAAATTTGCAGCCGTTCCGGAATTATCCGGCAAAAACCGAAATTTTGCAAAACAGTTTTTATTGTTTTCTCGGTTCATTTAAAAGATATTTTAAAACTAACGACACATTAACATTGCCACTTTTTCTGTTCTATAAAATGATGTCAAAAAATTTAAAATCCGACGTTTCGTCTTTGAGCTACCATCATTAGCTTTGTTTTTTAAATGGGCGGAATATTTTATTTTAAACTTAATACTCGTATTTTAATTATAAATACAACGATATTTCACACTTTACATTTATGCGACGTTTCCAACAAAAAAACCTTCATCCACTATTTTTTCCACTAAAAATTAAGTTTTTATTCCAAACGATTTTAAAATTTTCCATTTGAAGTTAAGTATACATCCATTTATTTCCATTACAGGGCGATGCAGAAACACTCACCCTTTGCTTATGAGTGGCCAGGTTTTGCAGAGCGGGGGCACATTCAATTTTATGGGCGTCACATTTGAGAAACCCCTTAACTGGCATAAACACATTGTATCTATAGCCACGGCGGCTTCAAAAAGCTTGGATTTCTTTTCCGAGCCAAAAAGTATTTTTCTCCTTCCAATTTATACACTTTGTATGTGTCCCAAATTCGACCCTCCCTGGAATATTGTTCTCATGTCTGGGGAATGGCATCCCCTACAACGCTGCGGTGCAGCATTCTTGATGCCATTCAAAGAAGAGCTGTTCGTCTTATTAATGATCCTTTACTTACTCAAAGACTTCCTTCTCTTGCCCATCGTCGAGCTATGAGAGATCTTTCGCTCTTTTATAGATACTTTTACGGCTTCTGCTCCGACGAATCATCCAGTATAGTCCGTCCTCTTGCAGCTCCCAACAGAGAAACTCGTGGTGCCGGACGTATGCATCCCTATACAGTCCAATTGAACAGGCCCTGAACTTCCCATTTCGTTCGTTATTTTATACCTAGAGTTTCTAGACTATGGAACCTACTGCCAGCGGAGGTCGTTCCTTCTCCCACAAATCTTCAAGCTTTTAAGTCCAGTGTTAACAAACTTTTTTACCCTGCTTAAGACACCCACGGTACGTTAGTATTTAGGCTTTCAGCCTTCGTGAATTGTCCAAAAATTGAAAAAATTATAACTCGTTTATATTTTCTTTTTAATAATCTATTTATTTTTAATTGAACTAACAAGCTACAAGAATTAAGGTAATTTAAATACATTTACCAACACGTAATAAAATAAAGCATTTAATTTAATCAAACATCTCTATTAACTTCATCGTAACCTGTCATAAAAAAATGCCTACTTACCTGCAAACGGAAATTTTCCCGAACGTTTGGGGTAAAATCGTTATTTGTAATGGCAAAATGGTGAATGATGATGGTTTATCGGTTCGAAACGTCGCATAAATGTACAGTGTGATATAGCGTTGGTTTTAAAATTAAATTACGAGTTTATTAAGTTTTAAACCAAATAATCCGCCCATTTAAAAAACAAAGTTGATGATGGCGGCTCAAAGACAAAACGTCGGATTTTAAAATTTAGTGACATCATTTTATAGAACAAAAAAGTGGCAATGGTAATGTGTCATTAGTTTTAAAATATCTCTTCAAATAGACCGAGAAAGCAATAAAAACTGTTTCGCAAAATTTCGGTTTTTGCCGAATAGTTCCGAAACGGCTGCAAATTTTTAAAACGGAATATTGTTAAGCATAAAAATGCGCAACTTTGCCTCAATTTAACCAACTCTGTATCTCTTACCGTTTTCGAGATCCTAATGGTGTTTCTCAAATTTGTAACAGCCTGTATATGCCCTTAGCTAACCGTTTGTATTTTTAAGTTTTGACTTTTAACCCATTTTTTTTTACTAAAAACTCTTAATCCAGCAAATGAAGCATTTCACCTCGCTATTCTTTGGTCCTGCAGGGATCGACTTGAAATTTTAACAGAAGGTAAGGAAGATCAAAATCTGCATCGAACTGAAAGATGGCAAAACTCTGGGGGATGGTTACCACCAGTGACGGATTTACCAGTAGGCTCATGTGCGCCGGTAGAATAAAATCCAGGGGTGCAAAAGAATTAAAAATGTTGTTGAGCAAGTTTAAAAAAAAGTGTGATATACTGTCCCCAATAAATTTTGTAGAGCAAAAAGAAGGTCTCATCTTAAAAATGTATGTTTTCTATACATTTCCTATTGTATTCTAAAAACATTATTTTTACCTTACAAAATGGACTATTTTATACATTTTCCTACACAACCAAAAGCCAGGAAGAAGCAAGTGCACCTCCTTGCACCCACCTCTCGGCGCCCATGAGCAGGCTGAGTAGGCTGGGGCCTACGACGTCAGATTTAGTTTATAAATGTTTTTAAAACCTACCTTTGTAGTATGTTTAGTAGTATGAAGCTACTTAGTAAGTAAATGTTTTTGAGGTTTCGTCTCAAAATTTTTATTTAGAGGCGACAAAAATAAATAGCCTACGGGCGGCAAATATCTAAATTTTAAAAACACTCTGTATCTCTAAGACGAATCAAGTTAGCTACGATTTATTTTCAATACTAAATTTGTTTTAAAAATGGAAACCGAGTTTGTGCAATCAGATTTGTTCTATCTCTTTTATAGTAGGGGAGCCCAAGATGCTAAATTTGCAGTTACTCGAACGTCATAGAGACCTATTGGGTTGCAAAGCTTAGAGGATAAGAAGAAAAAAATGTGTGGTATTCTTGGTACCTTTTTATCGGGGCGTTAAGCTGCTTTAAGTATGTCAAAAAAATATTTTTATTATTTCGGATTGTGGAAATCGTTCAAATCGTATTGAATTATATATTTTTCGTTATCCTTGAATTATTTCCTTCAAAATAAAAAAAATAACAACGCTCGATAATGTCAAAATTACGTTTTTTTACAACTTTGTCAGATTGGTGGAATATACAGGCTCATCCAATTAAGTGTCCGTTATTGGTAACTTCGTTATTATTTGAAATACGAAATAGTTTAAATTAGCAAAGTAGTAGCATTTTGTAGTCTCCTTAAGACTAAAGATTAGAAAAACACAATTGACAATCGGGTTTTGAGTTATACAGCAAAATACCCCTTTTTAAATGGAACACCCTGTATATTTTATCACCATTAAAAAGATCTTTTAAAATCCTTGAAATAAAGTCCACATGTGATATATCCAATTTTTCATGGTTTCGGAAATATAGCCATCCTCAGAAATTTTATAGTACACTGGCATTTTTACAATAAAACATCCTGTATATTACATTACCAATAAATAGATGTTTAACAGAGCATTAAGAAAATACTACATTTGATATGTCTATCTTTTATAGGTTTGGAAATATGGCCATTCAAATCTAAAAATTACGTTAAATTTCCATTATATGACAGCTTTAAGCCATAAGCAATAAGTTTTAGTGTCTTTATGTGTCATATCTTTCAGATTTAAATGGCTATACTTCCAAAACTAAAAAGATAGGCATCATAAATGTGATATTTTCTTAAAGCTGCTTTAAAATATCTTTCTAATGATGATACATATACAGGGTGTTTTATTTTAAAAATCCAGTTTACTATTAAACTCCTGAGGATGGCCATATTACCGAAACTATGAAAAATTGGATATATATACATACGGACTTTTTTAAAGGATTTTGAAAGAACTTTCTAATGGTGATAAAATATACAGGGTGTTCCATTTAAAAGGGATATTTCGCTGCATAACTCAGCAACCCGATTGTCAATTATTTTTTCTAATCTTTAGTCTTAAGGAGCGTGAAAAAAGCTACTAGTTTGCTTATTTAAACTGTTTCATATTTTGAGTAATAACGAAGTTACAAATGACAGACACTTAATTTGGATGACCCTGTATACTCTTTAGCATGGAATTAACTTACCCTATCTTAATCTGTGGCGCACGACAATTTTTGATGGATATATTTTTATTTTTACGATCGCCCCTGTATATGGAGCTCATATTTGATGGAGGTATTTCATCGGGTACAAAGTATCCTTCTGTATATTTTTCTGACGTTGTAGTAACTTCAGATATTCCCTCTTGGGCTTTCCTACCATTAGTTTTCGCTATATCCTGCAAAGTCAACAAAAGGCGCCACCCTGTACAGGTTGCTTGAAGAGAGTTCTGACTGTAGAAAGAACTCTTTGTTTGACCTCCGGACAGTGCGGACGTGCGTAGAGGACTACAAAGTTCTTCCCGGAGTGGAAGCTAGAGGTGTCGTACGAACGTTTTTACCTTCGGGGATCAAGGAAAGATTCACGCTAAATTGACGGCATCTTTCTTCTGGATCTAAGCGCTGTGAGCGAAGATTCCTATAAGCTGATGGTATCCTGTTTGGTGGTAAACTCGAGGTATTTCTCAAATGGCGGGAAATAGATGGGCGTGCCATGGAAACTGTCAGTAGTGAAAGTGAAGGTTATACGTAACACCAGTAGCAGATCTTGGTTTGACAGCCGACAATTTATGCATTGCATCGATTGTTGAATTATTTGTTTTCTTTTGGAATTTCTGGGAGCTACGAGCTCGATTATCCAGATTTTCCGCCGACGAAGCCCTGGAAAGCATAGTCCGGAAGGAGGAGAGTGGTGGATTGGACCTGAAGGGACCAAAACCAAGAAAAAAAATAGAATAGAATAGAATAGTTCTGACTGTACACAAGGTTGCACCCTGTAAAGAAAAGTGCGGTTACTTTTCTAATTTAAAAACTAGTCCACCACAATAAATAATATGTTTACTGACATACACTTTATTGACCTTAAGGTTTAGTATTCGTTGTTTAGGTGCTTGGTGAAGTGTTACCAAATTTTCTTCGGTAATTTTTATTGCTTTTACGTGGTCGACATTTTAAATGAATAGTTTTTGCATATCCTATATTGTTTAATGTGCATTACTGGTATTTTTAGTTAATAATAATACACCCTAAATTTTAAACATTTTTGTCGAAAGCCTTTTTTTGTATAAAATAGTTCTATATCCCGGGTCTTTTTTTAGTGTGTTTTTTTATAAAAACGTTAACTTATTATTTGATATTAGAATATAGCAGTTCATCCGGATACGGAAAAACAAGACTTCTACCGAATTATTGAGACGTCTGGATTATACACTTATACAGACTGTCCACGGATTAAGTTTACAAGAGGACAAATGTACCAAAAATTTCGTTTTATTTTTGGAAAAAAGTAATTTATTATAAAAATTTTTGCTTGTAAAAAAATTACATGAATGAATTAAGAATTTTATTACCCCAAAAAGTTGCCTCGACCCCACTTAGTATTTTGACAAAAGTTAAATATTTTCGGCTGCCACAAGCTCATGGAAATTTTTACCCATATTTAAAATGTTTAAGGTAACAATACAAAAATAAAAGAGTTTCTATGACCCTTATAACTACCTAAGATTACCGAATTGCTGCTCAGACAGAGGCGGTCATATCGACTTTCTGAGGGGAGGGCCATAGGCCGAGAAAAAGTGTGTGAGGTGCCAAAAAACAAAAATCTTGGCACCCCTAGAAAAAAACAAAATTTTCAAAAAAAAGGTCCCCTCACCTATTTTCTTCTTTCATTCTTTAATCTATATCATCATTAAATGATCAAATGCCCATATTTGCCATTACATATGTATGAAATACAAAGGATGTGGCATTAAAGGAGGGGCCATGTAGACTAATGTAGTTAATATAAAAAATAATACTTTAATTCCGCCCCCTGCCGTCCTTCTATAGTGGCCTTAAATTTAACTTTTTTTTAATAGGTTTGTCTTTAATTTACTTTAAAAAAACAACCAAAACATATTTAAAAAACATGGTATATTATATAAATACGTTGCAAGTAGAAAATAATATCCCTGACTGACATTCCTGCAAATTAACTAATTCAAAATCTTTACCTAGTCCAGTGGCGTCTTAAGTTTCACAAAACCAGTATTTCTGACAAAAATAACGTAAGCGACTGTTTTTTGCAATTTTTATTATTAAGTAAATTTAAATAAGTAAAAAAAATAGAGCTTTTTGTTACGTAATATTTTTACGTGTCTTGCTTACTTTTCAAATAAAAAATAAATTTGGCTAAATTTTCATATTTCCTTTACAAAAGTTTATCACCCTGGATCTTGAGAACGAAAAGTTTGCAGACCCATGTTTATATAAACTTTTTTATAAAATTGGCTTATAAAATACCCTTAAATTTTTTTACCCCAATAAGGAATGGGGTAAAAAATACAGAGTTTTTCGGTGAAACACAGCTGTGTTGAGAAGACAGAATGGGGGAGTTAAAATTTAAAAATATTTTTAACTTATAATAAGTAACATTTGAGGTTCCCTTTTTTTGTATTACATTACCCTATTTTTTTAAGTAAAAATAAAATTTTGTTAAAAATCCAATATTCGAAAAAAAATTCAAGGTTTTGGGGCGGCAGAAAACCTTTCAGATTTTAAAAATACTTGAAAAATAGTACTAGCAACTTTTGCGCACTATTAGAAATACCATTTTTAACTTAAATTTTTTTGCTCTTCCCCAATCTACAGTGCAATATTTACCATTAAAAATCAGTAACGCGAAAACTAAGGATATTGCGATTATCGACTTGGTAGTAATTTACTCATTTTTCTTGTTTGTTTTCTTTATAAAGTTTTTGACGTATTACGGAAGTCAGTTTTTTTGGTGTTCTTACGTTTGTTTTGGTAACCCCAATTATTTGTCTGTTTGAGTGCGGTAGATTTGTAACATTGTTCGTTGACGTTGTTTTGTGAAGTGAACTGTGCAATTAGCAATTTACTGGTTAAAAAGATGGAAAGGAAAGGTGCAAAGCATGGTAAGTTATTTTACACCAAGCTATGAAATGCAAAAACTATTAAAATCTTGCTACATACCTTATATTTAATTTTAAAGTCTAGTTTTGTCTTACTACTGATACAAAAAAATAAAACATGCTTTTGAAACGAAAAGTGGTACAGTCGAACCTTTATAGCTCGAACCACCACAAGTCGAAATTCTCTCAAAGTCGAAGTTTATTTCTGTCCCTTGCTCATTTGCTACAATTGACACTTATATTCTTTAACTTGAAGTAAATTGGCGGTTCCTTGAGTTTCGAGTTATAGAGGTCCCACTGTACTTTCAAACTGATTTTCACATTATTTTCTTTGCATTAAAAGGTATAGGGTTGATTAAATACTTTATATGAAAAGGGTTCTGAAGAAGAAACCATACTAATTATTACGATTTTGTTTTATTGTAAAATATTCAGAGTTTTAAAAAGATAATGATTTTTAGTCAAAAAGTTTCTGTAAATATGGGTTCGCCAATGCTTCCTTCTTCAGATCCAGGGTGATAAACCTAATTTTTTTTTATATCCAAAATATCCTTTACCTATTTTTATTTCATTTGGCGATGTTATTTATAGTATTAAGAGGGCGAATTTAGCCCGACCTTGATTAAACTTTTTAAGTCCAAGGGGCGCCTTAACGAATATTTCTAAGAAAAAATATACTCTCATGTGTTGAAATACGCCTTTTGGTCTCATGATTTTTTTCCATATTTTTTTTTACTTAAAAAAATATTTTATTACATATCCCTGGATCATAAAAAAACATCCCTGGATCATAAAAACAAAAATATGTTCTCTGGAATAGTAATGTAATAAGAATGTAAACAAGAAGATTTTTTTTATTATATTATTGCCATTTGGTTTGAAATTCGGTTAACACAAAAAAATATTTTTGAATATAGAGTAAGTTTGTTATTTAAAATGAAACACCATACAGGGTATTTCACAATTTAGCCGACAAACTTTAAGGGCTAATTCTAAAAAATATGAAAAAACGTCATCTAAAAATGTGTCCTAAACGTCTTAGTTTTCGACCTACAGAGTGTTAAAAATTTTAAAAATTATTGTTTTTTTTTATCAGAACTTTTATACAAACCAAAATATTTTTAATAAAAAGTGATACGCCACTGCTTTTTTCTAAAATAACAATTTGTTTTTTTAATTTCCATTTATTTTTAAACAAACTTATTCTTTTGACTTTTTTATTTGATGCGCGGTTTTCGAATAAATTAAAACCATTTCTTGGCATTGTCAAATCCCTATCTAATTAAAGGATAAAATATCTAAGGTAATTTTTCACTGTTTTTTATTTATTTACGCAAAAACCATGCATTAAATAAAAAAAGTCAAGAAATAATTTTTTTCAAACTTCATGGCAATTTTAAAAATTTTTATTTTAGAAAAATGCAGTGGCGTCTCATTTTTTGTTAAAAAATATTTACCTTAAACTCCTCATGGACGAGACTGGTAATAATTTTTTTTTTTATATGCCAAAAATGTCTTTTGTGCTACAGGCCCCTAAATTTTTTGTAACATCTAATTTGGTATAAAAGTTATAAATAAACAATATTTTTTTAACATATTTAACGTTTGGGACGTTTGCTTATAATATGAAGTTTTTTTCTTATGTTTTATTGTAGATTTAACCCAAGTTTCTCGGATAAGTTGTGAAACACCCTGTATAAGCGATACATTATTCGCGATCAAACTGGGTACAAAATATAGTCGGACATCTTGTATTTACTACTTTTCTAACACACCATATACAGGGTGTTTCTAAACAAATACGAAACATTTTAGGAGGTGATTTTTACGAAAAAAACAGAAAAACCTTATATGAACATATGTCCTAAGCGTCTTATTTTTTATAATAACTTTTATACCCATTCAGATATTTTTTAAAAATTGGGGGAACAACCCTTTGCACCAGAGGACATACAGGCATACAAGAAAAAAACAGTGTCGTCCATGAGGAGTTTGAGGTAAATATTTATTAGGAAAAAACGCCACGCCACTTCATTTGCCTAAAATAAAAATCCATTTTTAAATCCCCATTTAGTGTAGAACAAATTTGATATCTTGACTTTTTTTGTTTGATGGACGGTTTCCGCGTAAATCAATAAAAACCATTTTTTGCATGATCAGTTTGTATTACTAATATGAGATTTTAAATTAAAAATTAACCTTCGTTATTTATTCTTTAATTAGATAGGAATTTGACCATGCCGGAAAATGATTTCTATTTATTTACGCGAAAACCGTACATTAAAGAAAGAAATCGATCAATCAAATTTGTTCTACACTTAATGGGGATTTAAAAATGAATTTTTATATTATAAAAGAACAATATCTTTTTAAAAATGTTAACACCCCGTAGTTTAAAAACTAAGACTTTTAGAACATATGTTCATATGAAGTTTTTATCTTAGTGTTTGGTGGAGAATCACCTCCTAAAATTTTTCGCATTTGTTTAGAAACACCCTGTATACCTAGAAATTATCCTAAATAATTTTGTAACGAAAATTATAAGTTGCTTTTTAAAATTAATAAAATTCCATCAATCCCAAATGCAAGAGTGGCCTTGTGTATACAGGATGTTACCCGAAGGTGGTTCCCCCTTATAACTTTTTTAAGATAAGAAAATTAAATTTGATTTACTAATATTTGATTTAAATATGGGTTGGTTCATCTATTTACTTGTTTTCTATCACTTCCGGTTTAACCGGAAATGACTGCCACTTTAAAATTTTAAATGCACTACCGATATACTTTATATCTTACTTCAATGGTATATAATATCTAATTAGACTGACACCTTATATTACCGTTTTTGACAGTTTTAGTGTCAAAAATTTATAGTTTAAATATTTTGGACTTTTAAAAATTAAGTCAATATTTTATTGAAAGTTTATGTCTGCCTTAGTCTGAGTCTGTTTAGTATTGCAAATAAAAAGAAATCAATCAATGTAGTATTTTCTAATGTTCGCTATTTTCATAGCTTCGAAATTTTCAAATTTATGTAAAAATGTTGAATGGGAGCCAAGTCATCGTTTTTATGATTTACCCGTGTTTGAAATAAACATAAACTCGCATAAAACAAAATATTTATTTACAGATTAGTGCTATTTGTTTAAAGTTTTCCTTAGTTTCAACTAGTTTAGCGCGCGTACGTGTGTTTTAAGTTTGCAGTGGTGATTTACTACGATAATTCATTCGTTGTACGTAGTGCACTGGTATTTAATTTGGATGTCACGAGGTTTATGTACAGGGTATTCCATTTAAGAGAAAAAATGGCATATTTTTTACTTTCCCCATATTTTTAAAGAAATTGCATGAAAACAAAAGACTGCCGCCATAATTGTTGTATTTTTTAAATGGAACACCATATTTATTATTATATTTTTGAATTCTATGGTCAATTCTAAGTGTTTTTATTAAGGGTACTACATGTTTATCTTTTACTGTTTTTGAGTTATTGACGCACATTTTTGGCTAATTTAATTAAATATCTTAATATAAAATACAGGTAATGCAAGTGATTACCTGATACCTCAAAGTATTTTTTTATTTCTTTGAAAATTATTAATGTATCTTCTTTTTGCTTCACTGGCATTTTATACACACTTGGAATATAGCGTTACTATCTGTAGTTTTTTATTTAACAATTAATTCATTTTAAAACACTAGTATTAAAATCCAAAAATTGGTAAAAATTTTATTAGGTAATCACCTGTATTACCTTTATTGTGTATTGATATATTTAATTAAATATTATTAGCCGACAAAATGACTTTTAAAGCGTCGATAACTCAAAAAACAGTTAAAAACAGACATATATTACCTTAAAAAAATACTTAAAATTGAGAAAGGAATTCAAAAATATAATTATAAATATGGTGTTCCATTTAAAAATGCAACATTTATGGCATAATTCTTTTGTTTTTATGCAATTGTTTTTTTAATACGATTTTCAAATTCCCCGAGCTAAAATACATCGATTGGCTATCTGAATTTCTTTAAAAGTATGGAAAAAGTAAAGAAAAATCAAATTTTTCTCTTAAATGGTATCCCCCATACTCTAATTTCATTTTAAATACATTTTCTTATTGTTTGTCTATTCATTCTCTTATTGAAAATCAAAATACAAAAAACAACTCTTTTCCATTATACATATTAAAAAATTATTGGAGCAGCGCAAAAGTAAATGCATCTAATATTATTTTTTTTCATAATTGCGGTAAAAAAACTTTGGCGAATTTATCTAAATCTGTGAATAAAGTTTAAATAAATGTAGGACCGAAAATACATTGTTTCCAAGATAGAGTATAAACTTTTCTTGCGTCTGGCACCTAAACTAATATTATTGACAAAAACGCCACTGATTTATATCCATTTTTTATCATATTTTTTGACGTTATAACGTCTTATAATTCGATGGAGCCGGCTGCATGCACAAAAAACATGCCTCATCGACGTTCCATTTAAAGCTTGAAGTGCAAGAGAGAGCGCGAAAGGGGCACCATCGGCCTCAGCGTTCGACATCTGTTTCTCTACTACTTTGAGCGGTCCGCGTGAATAGCTGCTATACAATAATACGTTTACATGTTTTCGTCAAATAGGAAGTGCAGTGAAAAGTGAATGTGGTGTAAATTGTTTAATTTTCTTTTGTTTTTCATAAGTTGAAAATAAATTGTTAATGCCACATTGTTACTTGAAGTTGATCTGTATAATTTAAGTAAATACCTTTTCGGACCCATGTTTATATGAACTTTTTTATATTCTCATTTCAGTTTCTCCCCCAGTCTCGTCAACGTTGTCTAAGTGCCGAAATGTGCAGATACTACATTTTACGGCATCTTTTAGACTACGCAGTAGTGCGGACAATGTATAATCAGAACTGGGTAGCATTCGAATACTCGTTATTCTGAATCCTATTATTGGCTGGTATTCGAACATACGCATAACTAGCCATCGAATCTGAGGGGGCCTAGAGGTTGGGGGCCGAGAAAAAGTATTTTTTTAATTCCAAGCAGTTTTGAAAAGCAAAAAAAATTGTCCTTATCTCAAAAATACACACAACTGTGCCTATAAATTTATCGTACCAGGAGCCTAGGGGGTGTCTGGACACTTAAACCTCGTGCTTAAAGCTTATATATACACATTTGCCTATATGGTTCTTTTTTTTTGGGGGGCGATATCTCTGGCGTCCCGTAGTTACGCAAGTTTATTGTAATAGTATTCGAATACATCTGTGGGTTTGGTATTCTTTATTTGACTGAATACTTTTTTGGTCCGTATTCGGGATTTCGGATTGTGAATGTCATGTTGAATCATAGTATTCGAATACAGTTTTGAGTAATTGAATACCGGGATTTGAAGTATTCAAATACCGCGATTTCTAGTATTCGAACAACGAAAATATTAATACCAGGATTTAAATTTAGTTAAGTTTATTTTGGTCCTTTGCAGAAAAACATAAGTAGGAATTTTTGTAACAGTTCTTTCCCACCACTAACTTTGGAAGATGAAATTATTTCTACCGCTAAAGGAAAGGCAGAACTATTTGCAAAAAAATTTGCTGCCAATTCAATCCTTGACCCTCCCGTAAACCATTCAATTCCAGCGGTTACCCCGGTTCCTCATAAAATGCCCGATATTATTTTTAAGGTAAAACACATTGAGCGTATCCTTTCTTCCCATAACACCCAAGAAATCGTCTGGGCTGGATGGCATACCAGCGGCCGTTTTAAAAAATGTGCTCCAGAACTTGCACCAATCTTAACCACTCTGGCTCTTTCGAAGTTCTTACGACACGGGTATCTTTCCGAAGAGCTGGAAAGCTGCACGTGTTCAACCTATTTCCAAGAAAGGATCTAAATCTCTTCCATCTAACTATAGACCAATTTCAATACTCTTAGATCTTAGTAAGGTAATGGAAAAATTCATTAATTCTTAAGTACTTAGAAAAACACAAAAATTTTGCACGACAGGCAGTATGGATTTCGCCACGAAAGATCTACAGCAGATCTTCTTTCCTTCGTATCACACTGCTGGAATAAGTCTCTCGAGTTTCTAGGTGAGTCCCAGATCGTTGCTCTTGATATATCCAAAGCTTTTGATCAGGTCTGGCATGCCGCACTTCTTAATAAACTTTCCTCCTATGGTCTTCCAACTAAACTCTGTACTTGGCTGTCTAGTTATAGACACCCACGGTACGTTAGTATTTAGGCTTTTAGTCTTCGTGGTTTGTCCAAAGATAAAAAAAAATAAGTTTATTAAAAAAAGTAAGAACAAAGGAATATCGTTATTCTTTTCTATTCTGCTGCGCAAAAAATGTGACTACTAAATATGAGTCGCTTAAAAGCAAAACAGATAAAGTTCTCTTTTGTCAATTGCGATAAAAGGACAAAAAACTGTTGTTGCTTTAAATTAAGCCTTTTAATTTGGAAACCATTCGAATAGTGTTTAAATAATTAATAGTTTAAAAAAACTAAAAAAACACGCTTTTATATGCAACCGAACTAAAAATTAGAAAATAATTTTTCATTAAAAAAATATTGTCATTTCATAGTAAAAAGCGTGGGGTGCATTTTACTATTTTTCATAACTTTTCCATCATAGATATTTGCAAATATAATAATTATAACATTTAATATATTTATCACCCCACGCTTTTTACTATGAAATGACAATATTTTTTAATGAAAAATTATTTTCTAATTTTTAGTTCGGTTGCATATAAAAGCGTGTTTTTAGTTTTTAAACTATTAATTATTTTTCATTTTTAGTTTCTGCTACTCTTGACAAAATGGCGAAAAAATTTTTTAATGAACAAGAGTGGCAAATTTTAAAATTTTTCAACAGATTGCAACTCACTAAAAAATTTCTTCTTCATTAAGTAGCAAAGTTTGAAATTTTGCCAACAGATGGCAATCCAGGCAATGTTTGGACCGTTGCCAATATATTGCAACCCACTAAAAAATTTCTTCTTCATTTAATAGCAAAGTTTGAAATGTTGCCAACAGGTGGCAACCTAGGTGTTGTTTTTATATTTTTATAATATAAAGGAAAATTTTTTTCCTGGCGATCCAAAAAAAAGAATGTTAATTTTTATTAATTGCACATTATGTATTATGTATACATTACACATAATGTAATTTTATTATGGAATCCTTGAACTCATGGTGCAACTAACCCTATATTTTTATTGTTCATAAAATTGAACACCCATGGTGCAACTAACCAAATTGTGTAAAAACTAAAAAATTTCTTCTTCATTTAATAGCAAAGTTTGAAATGTTGCCAACAGATGGCATCTAGGTGTTGTTTTTATAATATAATGGAATTTTTTTCCTGGCGATTCAAAAAAGATAACGGGATACTGTTTTTAAATTATTGCATCTTCATCGGTCCTTGACACGTGTGCAAAGTTTCAAAGAAATCGAATAGCTGGAAGTTGGTTAAAATTAGGCTCAAAGATTCCGTTACATAGATAGATAGATAGATAGTTACAACCCAAGTTAATAAAAGCGTGTTAAAAAAAAGAGAGAAAATTGTTAACGAAAAATATTCAATCTTTTCCACTAAATCCTTTTAAATTTAAAAAATGGATTTTGTCGATTTTGCTTTTAAAACCAGGACTTTATATGTTTTGCTTATCAATAATATGGATTTTGTCTATTTTGCTTTCTTTTATGATAAAACAATTTTTAGATATATTTTATTTATTATAATTTTTTTGACTATAAACTGTGGATCATCAACATTACGCGGTTGAGAAGAAGCAAAAATGTCCACTTAAAATTTTAAGGGCGGTATTGATTGCCAGTCGAATCCAAAATCCAATTTGAAAACGTCATACTTTTTATTGTTAACTGGAGCATTATCTTAAACAATACCTAAGAGATTAATGACTAAACTTCTTTTTTGTTCTTTAAAAAAGATTTTTTAAAGTTTCCACCACTGTGGCAAAAAACTCTTTTACTTTACATCATCTTTAATCATCTCACACAAATTTGTCAGGTCAAGCTTGTAGTGATATCTCTTAGAAGTAAAATGCCATTACGGAATGGATTTAGGTTGATCGATCTATTGTAGTAGTAGGTTACTTCGGTCCATACAGACTTTTTGCCTTCAGAACTATCAACAAATATAGAAAAATTGATCAGCAATATTACGCCGCCGACAAGCGACAGGTTTTCTCACGTTGTCCTTAATGCAAGCTTGTGATTCGTCGCGGCGGACTTCATCTGTTTTGTTTTTTAAGCGCGTAGGACTTTAACTGTTGTGCTTTCAAGCTAAAATTTTGTTGTTGCTGTCTAAAATAGGTTTGTTCCAGCAAGTGTTGAGAAACATGTTAGCAACAATCGTGAAACGCAGAAATTGTTACAAACATTAGTCAGAAATGTTGGCAACAGTTTTCTGTACGTGGAACGAAAAATAAACAAGGCGTGCATACTGTATACGTCAATACAAGAAGGTTATGTTAAAAATTGTCAGTAATGTTAGAAGAAAGTTTGCAAACTTTTCAAACAGTTTCAATAATATTTCCAACAACCTTAAACTACTGCTGGAACAACAAACAATTGTATAATGTTACAAACATGGCACTGCTGAAACGACAAATTTGAAGTGCGCATAATCCGGAAAATGGTTTGCAAACATTTTCTGACAGCCTGCTGGAACAAAGCCTAATGTATCAGACTTCAGGTGGTATGGTTTTAGAGATTTGGCGAACCAATGGATTACAGTTTTTTAAATATATTTTCACTGACTAACTCATTTTAGACCAAAAATCGATTTTATCTGTTTTGCTTTCAAGCCCCTCATATGGTGATATGGTTTTTTTTCCGCAATAAATTTTAGTCAAGGACAATGTCACATAATATTTACGGATATCCATGGTATTCGAATACAGCGGTATTTGAATGTATTTGAATACTTTTTAAAATACGGTATTCAAGTTTCAAGATTCGTATTTGAATACAGGATTTCAGTATTCAGCCCCTCTCTGTATATAATTATTTATAGTGTTTTAAAAATTGGTATAGGAAATGTATTGGGATTTTGAAAACTATAAAAATTATGCAGTGTAGATACAACGACTTTCCCGCCAATAGACACTTTTGTAGAGCATTTAATTATTTTAAAAAAACTTTTTGGAGCAAGACGATACGATAACATTAAAATGCTGCTGAGCTATAACAATTAAAAAAAAAGTGAACAAAGTTTACGTGTTTAATAAATAATAGTAATTTATGTAACAAGTGCATAAAGTAATACTTTTTCACGAATGGGAAGTTTACCAGCACGAGCCGTGCGGGAATCTCATGAGTAAAAAAGACACTTTATGCATGTGTTACATACTTTATTTTTTCTACGACCGATAAAAATTTCCCAAAATACTATTTTATACATGTTTTATTTATCTAAACTTATTTATTTTAATTTTTACAGCACATTCATTATACAAGGGTGATTCAAAATCGATCACGAAACTTTAGGGGTGATTCTACTTGACAAAATAAGGGTAGAGCTTCATATATTTTTTTCAAAATGTCATTTGTTTTCGAGTTACAAGCCGTCAAAGTTTAATTTTTAAATTAAGATATTAAAAAAAACACTTTTTTTAATTTTTAACACCCCGTAGTTCTAAAACTAAGACGTTTAGGACATATGTTTATATGAAGTTTTTTTCTTATTTTCTGTTGTAAAATCGCCCCAAAAGTTTGTCGGTTGAGTTACTGGACACCCTGTATGTATGTAGGTAATTTGATTAAAATTGATGAAATCTTTAATGTCTATTGGTGCCTAAACGGTGAGGTTTATCGACTTTAATAAAGAGTACCTTATTTTTTAAGTTTTTGATTGTCTATAAAATGGCACCCCCAGTTTTTGCGATTTCTGTCAAAATAAAAAGTTATGATGTAAATTTAAAGTTTTAGGTAAAGTGCCCTCTGGCGGTATTTAAAAAAGTACTTTTGTCTTAAAATTTTAGAATTTGCAAAGCTCGATTTGTGCGCCAAATATCAACTGGATTGGTTAAAAAAATAAATGCAATGTGGCGAAAAAACCAAAATAAAAATTGAACTTTGACGGCTTGTAACTCGAAAACGAATGTCATTTTGAAAAAAAAATTGTGTAGCTCTACCCTTATTTTGTCAAGTAAAATCACCCCTAAAGTTTGGTGATCGATTTTTGAATCACCCTGTAAATTGGAACAAAAAATCATAGCCTCCTTATTTTCTAGGAGACAATTATTCTCTTTATAACTATGCACTTATAATTTAATTTTACGAAATTGTATGTACTTTCTTCTTTTAGAAATAATATTAAAACAGTATAAATTCGTTTTCAATTTCTTAGTCATCCAAATTCATTATTACTATTAATTTTCAATAATTTTTTATTTAATTTATTTGCAAATTGTCAAATTTTAAAACTAGTGACACCCTGAACTAAAAGAAATAATGACGAAATTAAAGGTAACTTGACCGTTTGGTTCAGTTAATTTCGCGTCTACTGTTACACTGCATAAATTGATATTTTAGTTTATTGTATTGGGCATTGAAACAAAACACTAATTTAAAGTTAGAAAGAAAGCTTCAGAAGTGTTAAAGAAAGTTACTTTTTTAACACTTTATGTAACTCTACTAGAATGAAGTACTTTAACTTCATGTTAACGATTAAAAAACAGCATTTTTTTTAACGGTTGTGGAAAAAATATCTTCACATGCTTTGGGTTGGGTAAATGGGGAAAGTTGCTTAAACTATTTAATTAAAAATTCAATTGATGGCGTTTTAGTGATGCCTTTATAGTGTTTGCTTTGGACATATTTTTAAAAACACAAAAAGTTTGCATGTTTAAAAAAGTGCGGTATATTATAGTCCTTGTGCCAGTAATGAAATTCACTTTATGACAATAACACTTTTAAAACCTTTTTGTGTGTTTCTTTTGACGAGTCTACCACGAATATTCATACCGCCATATATGAAAGCGGCGCTTTAACCTAGCCCGTCAATGTCAAATGTTTCGGGTGTTGGACCTGGACAAACGCGTTACTTTTTTTCGTTTAACTTTGTGGCAGAAATCAAATCGTAAGTGTTACAGTCACGAAACCATGTTTTGAGTATTGGATTGGGCGGGTTTCGTAACTGTAAGCCTTACGATTTTTGGCACAATGTTTAAAAATTACATGCAAACATTGTGGTAAACTTATCCGACAAAAAAGTGCAATTTTTTGCCCGATCCGACACTAAACATTCGACATTGACAGGCTAGGTTAACTCGCCGCTTCCGTATATGGCTGTATGAGTAGTCGTGGTAGACTAGTCATAAGGAACCCCCCTAAAAAGGTTTTTAAAGTGTTCTTATCATTAAAAAAGATCATTACTGGCCCAGGGACTATTAAGTATTATTTTAAACCATTTTTAGAATCCATAAAAACATACTAAGTAGCTACATTAAGAGCAATGCATCCGAGAATTTGGAATTTGATTTTGACGTTTCGGTTTTGAGGTATCATCATAAACTTTTTGTTTTGTAATAGTGACCAAATTGTTTCAGTTATCATAACCCCCTCAGGACTACCTTCTGGATACGCCACTGCCCAAGCAGCAAGCTGATGTTATTATGACGTCATTTTTAAGTCATTTTTGGTCATAGGACGTCATCAGACCAAAATTATGACGTCATTTAATTGACGTGTTTTTGACGTCGTTAAAGTGACGTCTTTTCGACGTCATTTTTTCGTCATACTAGCTCATAAAAATGTAATGACGTCATGTTTAGCAAACCCGCCAGAAAAATTGTGTAACATTATATGATTCGTGTCAAAACCCAACCGAAATATTATATGACAGAAAAAGCAAGACTAATAATAAACTAGGTACTACGTTTATTCAACATCTTCGCATTCAACATTTATCGCCTACACCGTACCGTCCGTACCGATGAGACCAAAATACATAGTTCGAGACCGGTCTGCGGTTGGTGATTTCAATTAGCTTTGAAAGAAATATCTTCGGCTAGTATAAAAATCTGCATCTCCAGGTTGGACAGTGTCCCGAGAGATGCGATCTTGCATTACTTGCTTGCAAGGAAATTGCAAGCAGTAAGGAGTTTTTTCTTATTTCAATTTTCAAATAAAATATCATATCATTATAGCTTTAAAAAAAAAGTTTATGCGTCAATTTTTCGTCATCTTAAAGACGTCATTAGGATGTCATTAACGGGACGTCTTTTGTCTGTGACTTAGGGAGGTCAATTTAACGTCATTTTGTCGTCATCTTATGACGTCTTTGCTGACCAAATGTGACCAGAAATGACCAAAAAGAGACGTCAATAAGACGTCAGCTTGCTGCTTAGGTGATCGATTGATCCAACAAATGGCACGTGATTAGCACGTTTCAATTATGTAAACATACCTAATTAACAATTTAGCTTATCGTATTGACTTCAGAAATTAAACACTACAATATGTATAAATTAAATTTTGCATGCATTACTTTGGGGTAATGTGATGGGGAGATAAGACAGAATATCCATAAATACATATATCTGTAACACTTGGGTTATCGCTAATTGATAATAGAAAAAAGTGTTTCAATTACAATTAATTATAAATGCTGTGATAACTTAATGTCGTGTTAGTTTTGTGTTAAATGCCGATGACGGTGAACGCGTAGTACAATAATAATAATAATAAGCGTGTGTTTGAAAAACAATAATTATACAATAATTGTGAATATTACTATACAATACTAATCGATATAATTTGATCAGTATTCAATGTTTTGACTTGTCGAATGATAAGACGGTGTTTGATATTTTAATTAATTTTTAAATGTGGGTTTTTCTAACAAAAAATATTCGTCATTTACTGCTGTATGTTTCCTTTGATTCAAGCAAGGATTTTTTTATTATTTTTTGCAAATGTTGCTTGGTTTTTGACAAAAAAACCCAACTAATTGCCTTTTTCCTGAACTACCCAATAACTAAAAACTCAAAAATTTGTAAAACACTTAAAAATAAATTGGTAGTTTGGATATTCGTTTTTAATATACCCGTCGTGCCACTTCAAAATGTTAATGGAAAATTTTCAGCAATGCGTGGAAAGAAGACTGTCTAAAGCCAGAACCATAACGGCATCTATTGCCAGCTCCTCCCTCCAGGAAAAATTGTAGCATAAAAAGTAGGTTGTTTTATTTAAAAAAATTCTTCGGGGACACATGAAAATTTTGTTTTTAAGTAAAAAATGGCTGAAAGTTTTATCCCTTAATTTTAGTTTTAAGTACTTCCTTTTTAATTTTTTAAAGTTTTTCCATTTAAAAAGCATATATTTTTATTATCTTTTTCTTTAAATTTCTATCTTTTGGCCGGGTTTTAAGCTATGGTGCTTATCACCATAATTTTTTAAAGAGTATTCGCGGTTTCCAAAGGGCCTTACAACGTTTTGTTGTAATTTTTGATTTTCATTAATTGTAGTGGCTTCAAAAGTATTTTTTACCCTTTTACATATTTTTTAATCAATACCTTTTAAAAACTGCGAATACTTTGTAAAAATTATGGTGATAAACACTATAGCCGAAAACCCGGCCATATATAAAAATTTAAAGAAAAAATTATTAAAAATACATATTTTAAATAGAAAAACTGTAATAAGTAAAAAAGAAAGTAATTTAAATTAAAATTAAGGGTTCAAACTTTAAGGATTTTTTTCCACTCAAAAAATAAATTTCCATGTGTCTGCAAAGAAAAACAATACAGTGTGTCTCAGGATAGGTGTTACAAGAAGACAAATGGACCAAAAATTTTTGAATTTTAAAACGAAATTTTGGGAAAACTAGTCGCATGGTCCAATACTAATAAAAAATTTACTTCGATTGGTATTATACATGGCGCGTTATAACTAATAATAAATAATTTCAAGGGGTACCAAATGGCACCCAACTGTCATTGCCATTCATTTCGGGACCCTTCCCCAGAATAAATGGCTAGTTACACTTAGGGCCAAGATTGATAGAGACAAGGTGGCCCAACTTTTCATTTGACAGCCGATAGATGTGACGTCAAAGGTATCCTTTTCAAAAAATGTCGTTATTTCTTTATTGCTTTGTAAAAATCATGTTAATCGTGTTTCTATTTGTGAGTAAATAGTGGATTAATTTTTTTTAACCATTGTATAAAGAATATATTAAATTTTAAATTGGTTAAAAACAAGAACTTCCATGACGTCACACTATCAGCTGTTTACTGTCATAGCAAAGTTGGGCCACCTTGTCTCTACCAACCTTGGCTTAGGGAAGCAACAAAGCGACACCGATATGTCATCCTACCCAGAATGTTACATGTAGGCAATATTTATCTAATCTCGACCTGGTATAAAGTGACCACACGTCCGGATTTTGGCGGGACAGTCCCGCTTTTGGAGGAGTGTCCCGCGTCCAGCCGATCTTTGGAAATGTCCCGATTTTTGGTGATACTGGGTGTAAACAAATAAAACAAAAGGTTTTCGCGGAGGTAAGAACCTTTTTTTTTTGCTCTTCAAAAAATTTGGGAGATATCAACATATCAAAGATAGCGACCTTTTTTTCTCTTCAAAAAAGTTGGAAAAAACACAAATTTTCATCTTTAATTTTTTCCCATTGGTTCCCCTCTCTATGATTTAAAATGTGGTCACTATAACTTGGCAGTGTTTAGTTTAACACACTGAAAGTCACTTTGAACGTATTAAGCTGGCACGACGTGTATATTGTTTTTAACATAACTATAACTAATAATACAAAATATTAAAAATTATATTCAAAATAAATTTTTTTCTATGTTTCTCATATATCTCTTTTTGGCCGTATTTAAAGAAGCTATAAAATTAAACAAAAAATAATATTATACTCTGGCGCCACAGAACTTAATCCTATAATAACGCAAAGTTTAACAAAATCGGATGAGGGATATTTAAGTATTAATGATTATCAATTTTTTTAAATTTAACACACTGCATCCTGGAAACAATGCATATCCGTACCTAGCAAGTAATTTGTGTAAAATAAAGCTGATCCTTTTACTTAACACAAAGTTTTTTATTAACATCCTATTGTACCTATATGCTTTAAGTAACATATTTACGTGCAAAATCTCGTCTTTAAGCTAAAAATAAAAATATATAACTTTAAATACAACATAATTTTAATTAAAAAAAAAAAATTACCGATATTCTGGCAGACCATAGCATTATCGATCCGCATATTTTCATGAAACTTGGAACGATAATTGATGTCCAAGGTCTGCATTTTTGACATACTAATGTCAGCTCTTAATGTCAAGGCTACAGCTGGGCGTCATTTTGATTTCTTTTTAATTTAAAGGGGATCGCGTGATACCTCATTTTAAAGCTCCTGACTAGTACTTTATAACCCCAGAATATAAAATCATTAGCTTCAGATATTACAAAATGGCGGTACTTAAATAATTACCAGAATTCCATATTTAGATGGCCATATTTTCGAAACTAATAAGGTTAAATGTAACTAACGTAGTATTTTCGTAAAGCCACTCACGGTTCCCAACAGACTCGTGGTTCCGCGCGTATGCATTCCTATACGGTCCAACTGGACAAGCTCCGAACTTCTCACTTTGTTCGTTCTTTTATCCCTAGAGTTTCTAGATTGTGGAACCTGCTGCCCGCGGAGGTCTTTCCTTCCCCCAAATCTTCAAGTATTAAAGTGCCGTGTCAACAAACTCCCTCTTACCTCGCTTAAGACGCCCACGGTACGTTAGTATTTAGGCTTTAAGCCTTCGTGATTTGTCCAAAGATAAAAAAAATCACTTAAAAATATCTTTTAATGGTAATATTTGTAATTTTATACGGGGAAGAATTTTTTTATATATAAAACACCCATATATTATATTTTAAAAATCTTTAAAAGAACTTAAAGAAAATAATATATGATATTCACGTAATTATAAAAGTACCGTTATTTTGTGGTACGTGAAGGTGAAGCAACTGACTTTATATCCTGGGGTTACAAAGTACTCGTTGGGAGCTTTTAAATGATGTACCGCAAGACCCCCTTTTATTAAAAAAATATTTAAAAATGACGCCCAGCTGTCTCCTTCATATTTAAAGCTGTCAATGGTATGTTAAAAATGAAGACCTTAGTCATAAATTATAGTTCTAAGTTTCATGAAAATATACCAAACGGTTCAGAAGTTAGAAGACTGAGTTTGGGAGCACGCTGTAGAGATAAATGTAAAAGTCGCTTTTAAAACCTTTTGACGAGTCTACCACAAATATGCATATCGCCATATATGGAATCGACGCTTTAGCACAGCCTGTCAATGTCAAATGTTTCGGGTGTCGGACGGGCAAACGCGTCACTTATTTTGTGGGATAAGTTTACCACAATGTTTTACATGCAATTTTTAAACATTGTGCCGAAAATCGTAAGTATTATAGTTACGAAACCCGCCCAATCCGATACCCAAAACATGTCAATGGGTCTTATGGTTTCGTGACTGTAAGGCCCGCCGCAAATTGAACCCAGCCCACGCACAGCACAGCGCAGCCCACGCGTGCATAACTTTGTAAAACATGCTTTTAAATGGAGTGGCGCATATTGGACCCAGCCCAGAGCTAGCTCATTCTGTTACCAGCCACGCGTGGATAGGATAGTGTTCTCCGCACAGATTTCGTGGGTCTTGTGCAGCATGGGTTTATATTAAAAATGTGAAATATGGTTGATTTCGAACTTTTGCGGGAAAATTCCGTTTTGTATGGTTTAAGTAATCCAGATTACCTAAGGATAAAGTTAAAGGATTAAATATCGGAATATAAATCCAAAAGAGTGCCGGATTTAAACATAGGCAACATGGGCAGTTGCCTATGAGGTGCCACCACAATAGGGCCTAAGCCACACCACAAAAAAATTAATAGGAATTTAAAGGAAAAAATATTTCAAGAAAGTTGGTCGTTAAATGGAAGTGTGGACCTTTTTTTGGTTTTAAATTTTTCTGGGGCTGTATATGAAAACATTTGAAGAAAAGTTGTCCTTTTGAAGTAAGGATTTTTTAATTTCCTATGGTCCGCCGAAGCCTAAATCCGGTGCTGATCCAGAGTGATTTCACCAAGCGACGCCATGCTGCGAAGTAATAACGTGGGTCAGTATTGGGTCCTTCTGGATCAGTCCGGATTTTCGCTTTGGCGGTCCATAGGCAGTAAAAAATTCTTACTTCAAAACGACGACTTTTCTCGAAACATTTTCATATACAGCCTCCAAAAATTTGAAGACCAAAAAAAGGTCCTCACTTCAATTTTACGACCAACTTTCTTCAAATATTTTTTCCATTTAATTCCTTTTCTTTTTTGTGGTGTGGTGTAGGCCCTATTGTGGTGGCACCTCATAGGCGACTGCCTATGTCGCCTATGCTTAAATCCGGCACTGTTCTGGATTTAGAATCCGTTATTTGATCTTCTAACTTTATCCTGTATGTAATCTGGATAACTTAAATCATGCAAAACGGGATTTTTTGCAAAAGTTGGATTAAGCGTTCGGGATCAACCATATTTCAGATTTTTAAAAAGAAACCCATGCTGCACAAGACCCACGAAATCTGTGCGGCGAACACAAACCTATCCACGCGTGGCTGGCAGCAAAATGAGTTAGCTCTGGGCTGGGTCCATTATGCGCCACTCCATTTAAAAGCATGTTTTTTAAAAGTTATGCACGCGTGGGCTGCGCGTGTGCTGTTTGTGGGCTGGGTTCAATTTGCGGCGGGCCTAACACTTACGATTTTTGGCACAAAGTTAAAAAATTGCATGTAAAACATAGTGATCTTGTACGATTAAAAAGTGACGCGTTTGTCCCGTCCGACACCCGAAACATTTGACATTGACAGGCTGGCCTAAAGCGGCACTTCCATATATGGCGGTAGAAATATTCATGGTAGACTTGTTAAAAGGAACCTCCCTAAAAAGGTTTTAAAAGTGTAATTAACATAAAGTCAATTTCATTACTGGCCCAGAGACTATATAATCCATTTGTCTTTGTCAATGTACAGTTCATTTTTTCTGATGTTTACTTGATTATTTCATACTTAAAATATTCAGAAATGTTAAATCAAGTGGTAAAGTGATTTAAATTAAGAAAAAAACACCATAGTGAACAAACCATAATATTACTGTTTACCTAATTGGATTACCATACCAGAATGAAACGAAAAAAGGGACCTCCCAAACCACTAGTTATTATAAAAGGTGAGTTATCCCAAAAGAAAAAAAACATATCCTAATATTTTATTTTTAAAATTTTAATTTTTTGATATTCAGATATTTTGCTTGCTTTATACATATACAAGGTGTCAATGCTACCATAAATTCCTAAGGCTAAAATATGACTATCTAACCCAACTTACCAGTGGCGACGCCAGCTTTGTGGTTAAGGGGTGGCCAAGGGGCAGCCGAACAGTTTTAGGGGTGGCCAAAAAGGTTTTCACCGATAAAACCCTAAATTCCTTACTCCACTATAATGATATTTGCTGTCCCGCCATAATTTTGAGGAGCAAAAAATCATTTCATCATTCATTCCTTCTTATCTACTTATTTTTTCCTTACACAGGGAGGGGGCCACCAATTTTTCAGGGGTGACCAGCCATTTTTCAGGAGCCACCTCTGGTGTCGCCACTGCTACTTACCTTCGTCCAAAATGGATGAGGAGACCTGATATAAATTTTTTTCTAGTTTTAGTTTTTTATAAATAATTTTGTTATTAGTAGGTGTATTGTCACAATATTCGGCTAGGAGAGGTTTTGGGAGGTGGGAAATTAGAATCTGCTATACATTTTACTGTAAACTGTAGTGTGCGCCATCTGCAGTATGTTGCACAAAATAAAAACAAACTAACTCTTTGAGCCACCTTATATGTAACACTTAACTAAAAAATTTCAATATATTTTACATAAAAAGGTATACTTGCTAAAAGTAAATTTAAGCAGTCGTTTTTAAGATATCTGGATTTAAAAATCAGTTTCTGTATGGCTAGGTCTAAGCTATACAGGGTGTTTCAAAATAAGATGCTAATCTTTAAGAGTATGAATCCTTAGGTTATTTTAGTAAGAAAAGATTTAATGTAAAAGTCTTCATTTTTAAGTGACAAAAAGTAATTTTTTTTTAAACTTTAACACCTTGTATCTCAAAAGTCAAGGACATGGGTTTAAATTACCTTTTCTTTAAAAAAAAACTAAAACCAAAATACATTTTTGAGACCCTGCATGTATTTCTGAAAGTATTCATTTTTAGACAAAGGTAAGTTGGGTAAGGATCCTTAGCCTTAGGAATTTTCGGTAGCATTTTTCCGCACCTTTTAAAGATTATCTGTAATCATTAAAAAATACAATAGGTATATATTTTTTCATTATCGCCGATGGAACTAGGTTTTTAGGTGACACATCGTTGGTGACACTTTTCTCATTAACGATACGTCATGTAGACAACACAAAAAAAAATCTGTCCCAATTTAGTAGCCTACCAACCACTGCTGATTTGACAAAAAGCGGTGTTTTAGCGCAACTAAGGGAATGAAAAAATTACCCAGACGTTAATGGAAAGATAATAAGTCTTTTTTAACGAACATTGTAGCACTACCGCATTTACTAAAAGGTGTCGACAAATATAACATCCCACCGTCTATCGGTTTTGGGTATTTGGACATGTTTGACAAATTACTACAAAAAATATTTAAACTTTAAAAACGCCGTTTCGGCGTGCCCATATTGGAGTCGCCGTTGGGACGTCGAGCCATTTCGGCGTCAGAGTTTATTTTAAGTCGTATAGGTAACCGCTGTTATATAGAATATTTGAAAATAATGAAAATTCTAATATTTGCTAACGTTTGAGAAAAAACTAATCTGAGAAAAAATAGTATGTGCGACTCGTAGAAAAAGTTCGGACTCTTGGTTAGTTCTGGTTAGTTATAATATAGATTTCATCGCAAGGAATATGATTTAAAAACTAAAAGATATTAAGCGTTATTTCGACGCCAAAATCGACGACGTCGAAATGGCTCCCTGTCCAAACGGCGCAGCGAGGCCGAAATGGCTATCCCGAAATTTTTTAGGTCCCATAGGCTTAACCCCTTCGTAGGCTGCCCTAGAGATAAAAAAGTGGTTTTTATTTTATATTAAATTAGGGATTTTGCATTTCAATTTTCTCTTGCGTCTTTAAATAAAACAGTATCTAGATTAGATTAGATTAGCTTGGAGGTGGATTGTAACACTACAACCAGCTCAGGTTTATTGTAAATCCTCCATCCATATGTTAGAGCACGCTATCCAAGCCGGCTTTTTTAATTAGACTCCACAATCATGAAATAGGTTCCTTGGCAAATGTTGCTGCCTTAGGTTTTTCTTCACCCAGCCTTGCAAACCGCAGACGACAAAGGGCTTCGCAATAGCACCATAAGTGTTCTGCGGTTTCTTTTTCTTCCTGGCACAACCTGCATAGGCTTTCTTCTGCCACGCCAATTGTTTTCAGGTATTTATTCAGTCTGCAATGACCTGTTAGTTGACCCACTATAATTCTTACTGCCTTCCGGTTGTAATTCAGAAGGTATTTCGTAAATTCCAGCGAGTATACCTTTATGAATTTTTTCGCCTGACGCTATCCTGGTGTTCTTATCCACCAGTCTTGGGATTCCCTTAAGATCCATGATTTAATAGATGACCTTACTTGGCATGACGGAATACCACAGTAGGGCTTGGGGCCTACCATTGCCCTGCCTGCACCCTCCTTCGCCAGTTTATCGGCTTCCTCATTGCCCTGGTGGTCCTGGTACCCAGGCAATAGTTAGTTTGTTGGACGCACCCATCTCTTCCAGGGCGACTGCCTGGCCGAATAAATTACTATGGTTTTACCCATGTAACTCCTGATGATTTACCTAGCACATTGTTCTATGGCTACGATTTCCGCCTGCAACACCCTAGGGTGTTGTCCGAGACCGATGTTTATTTTCATGCTCGGTTTGTCTCCATATATACCTGCTCCGACTCCTTAGTTCGATTTGGAGCCATCTGTATACCAGATTAGGTCGGCTTTAACGGGATGGCCTGCCACCTAGTCCTTTCTATCTGGTATAACTGTTTGTTTAGCCAGTAGCTTGGTACCATTTTGTCCGAAGGCATCTCACACATTGAGTTGACTTCTTGGACCTCCTTAAATCTCCATTGTATGGCCCTTTCCTCTCCTATGATAGGACTCTGGCTTTGTTTGAGACGATATTGTACCTATTTTACTTTACCTTGTATGAATATGTCCCAACAGTACCTAATAACAATCCGTACTAAAAATTAATCCCGAGACTTTCAGTCTACTGAGGGTATTAAGATAAATTTAATTAATTGTTTGGAATGCTCGAATGATGATAACACAAAATTGATTGCGTTTTTAAAAGTTGGTCGTCAAGTTAGTATTGCTAATATTTAAAATATATTTCCATACAGATTTCTCTCCGCGGAAAATTAAACGTATAATAAAAAAACCGTAAAAAGTTTTATTGTTTATTTCAGATGTTAGTGCTCAGTGCCTATTAAATAATATTAACTTATAACTATATGCTGTTTATATTTATTTGTGGCATAATTGGAATTCTATGTTGCTGGCGGTGTGGTAAATGTTTAGTGGTGTGTGATTTTTTCTTGTTTTATGTTCTTTTTTATTAGTGAAGATAATACGATAGTTAAATAATAATGAGCCTTAATAAAAGAAGATTGCTTCGTCCTACGTCGTTATTAATTATAAAGGATGGTAAGTTTTTTTATACAGTTGTGATTTACTAACATTGTACTTTTTAAAAAAATTAACACACAAAATGACATTGCTGCTGTGTGTCCACTTAGAAGTAAAAACTACAAATAATATGGCCCAGGGCAGAGACAACAATGAGACGAGTAACTGGTCTAACAATTTGTCCATTGTATTTATCTCTTTCTGGTTTAACGCTAGTTCCAATAAATATGTCTTTGTCTTTCATCATGGCAGGCTATCGTAGATGGAGCAATCATCGCTTTGCCCTGGTTACCAAGTTGTTTACAATTTCTGTATGTAAACTTTAATGTCCTTTTTGGCTCGCATCTAATTAAGAGAAAGAAAATATACCATGAATCAAATAGTTTTAACTTGACAAACGTTGCCGCAGGCAGTCACGCCGAAATGTTATTCGATATTTGTGTTTGATATTTTTCAATGGCCGATTTGTTTGGACAGTTTGTTTACATTTTCTGTGATTTATTGTGTGTTTCGTGGTTTTTTACCTTTAATTGGACTTTGAATATTGACTTTTATTAGTGATCACAGTGTATACATATATTAAATTTGTGCTTTTCAACAGATAATTTAAGGTAATATTAACATGGTTACCTGAAAGAAAAAATCTTTATATAAACCAAATAAATTACATTTTTAATTAGGTGTGTGTAATTATTGAACTAAACCCCAATATTTTTTATTAATAGAAAACAAAAACAAGTACCTAACATTAAGGGCAAAAATAGCACAACCATATAATTTGAATTTGGCGGGCAAACGATAAAGTCGACTGACGCGCCATCTGCGTTTACCTTCCTTGAAGACAGACAAGGAAGGCCCAGCAGTTATCTCTCTCTCGGATAATTTATTTACATTTAGTTGCTCGTCTCATTCTTGTCTCTGCCCAGGGTGGTAAAAATAAAAGTGATACCATTTGGTTTACGTTTATTGAATATAGGTATTTAAACTTGGGTATGCTCTGTTCAGATTTTTACTATGTTTTGTTGCTAGCAGAATCGGTATTAAAAGTGCATATACACCACGTGACTTAATGATCAGATTATCAACCTTAATTATGTACATAGACTAATTAATCATTTTAAACTCTATGATTAAGGTATCGGATGTCACTCTATAAATTTACACCCCCTTAAGTTTCTCTTTTTTCGTACAAAATAAATGAAAATATCAGTTTGTCTGGTTAATTTTGTACTTTTGATTAAGTAATTAGATTGGTATTAGCTCTTAAGGTATCTAAGCAGGTATGCAAGCAGTGTTAAATTCATAAAAAAATTCAGGGGTAGTTTAATATTCCCGGAAAGGATCTAATACAAACAAAAAAATATTACCCCCAAAAAAGGTCTTCAGGTAAAAAACCAACCCATTTGTATTATCTACAGAGTTAGGTGGGTACAAAATACTAATACAATTTCATTTGGCCCAAATAAAACGATCTCATACAAGTTACCTTAGTCAAGAGTAATGGTTTTCGAGATACAAGGTATCAAAATTTTCACTTTATTTTAGTTATTCATATATATATAAAAAAATATATATTAGAAATAATTGTACAAAATTCGAGTAGTAAGTTTTTAAGGTGGGAAATCGAAAACTGCTTACGTTTTTGTAAAATAAAGATGACGCCACTTATAGTGCTTTGCTTATGTTTCAAATGTCATATAACTCTTTTTGCCTCGATATATTATGTTGTAAAAAAATATTTTCCCATATTTTTGCACAAAAAAGTAGATATAGTTGATAAATTTTATTACGAAAAACCGTTTTAAAAATATTTAAGCTTAAACGTGTTATTTCATACCAAAGTTTTATTTTGCATTCCTATAAGCTTTATCTAGGCCACCTAGTAGTCTCCAAAAGGCATAAAGATCTGTGCAAAATGTTACCACAAATTATTTGGGTCAAAAAACAACAATCTAATGCATATCACCTTAGTCGAAAAGTAAATCGTTAAGAAGATACAGGGTTTCAAAGTTTTTATTTTATTTGTTTACTTATAATATACAGGGTGGTGATATTTCGACTGTTTTAACAGAAAACTCGTATTTCCTGACCAGATAGAAAAAAATTGACATAGGTGTCTTGGGCTCGATTTTCGAAATTAGATGAATGGTGTAAACCGCATCCCGAAATTTCTATCGGTATCCCACATATAGGGCGTTTTTCATTTATTGGTCATTTTGAAAAAATTCGTAAGTCCGTTTTTATATACTTCTAAGTTTTTTTATTAATAATTTAATTTAATTTAATTTTTTATTATTAATTTAACGAAAAAAGTTAATTTTTAAAAAAGTTCTACATGGTCTAAAACCTAAAAGCAATTATTAGATATTCATTTTTTTTTCAGTAGTATACGAGGTATCTCAAAAATATGAATTTTGTTCATGCGAGAAAAGTACCCTTATTTTTGAAAATATCGAAAATTAATTGTGATTTTTTTTTAGAAATAAAAATAACTCTTAAATATGCAAACTCATTAATTTTCAAGAAAAAAGTTTTTTTAAAATTATGTACGATAAAACAATGAAAATTTAAATTTGTACATTTAGAAATACTTATTTTGAAATGTAATATCCAAAGAAAGCTTAAGAACTGTCAAAAAGTAAAAGTCACAGAAATGCACGAGTTTGCATATTTAATGGTTATTTTAATTCTAAACATTTTTATTAATAATAGTTATCGATATTTTAAAAAATAAGGGTACTTTGCTTTTGAAAAAAACTCACATTTTTTGAGATATCTCGTATACTACTGAAACAAATAAATATCTAATGATTGCATTTTTGGTTTTAGACCTTGCAGAAATTTTTACAAAGAATAACTTTTTTGTAAAATTAATAATACATTTTTTTATTGTATTAAAAAACTAGGAATTGCCCTAATATAAGGTGTGTCGAAAATTTTGAGGTTAATAATTGAAATTTAATACAGTCTTGACCATAATTCTTTAGGCAACCCTGTAACGATACCTTTGATAAAATAAAAATAGTATCTTTGATAAAAAAACAGTTTTAATCCGGTAAACAGATGGGTGAAAGTCGCTTCCTATTCGAGTCTCGAACTATATGCAATATCCGGTTTTTCTGCGATGCAAAGGCAAATTTACCTTACTAACCTCCTGACCGCTAACATTGTAAAATATAAAAGTCATTCTAAAAAAATGCAACAGATAAAACTTAACAAAGTCATGTTGTTTGAAAACATTTGACATTTTATCAGCTTGACCATCCTCTAGAACAAGGTCAAGAAATTACGTCACGCCTGCCTATGACGTCTTGAGTTTAAATCAATTATTGAGCATACTTGGTTAGTTAACCTCTTGAAAACACCGCACCACATTATGGTTATTACAAGCTTTATCAGGTTGTAAAAAATGGAGAAAGTATACATTAGGTAAATGACAACAAAACATAAATCAGTCTTTTCAATAGATATCCCACATTTAGATATACAGACCCTAGTTGCTTTTTGCGGATTTTTACGACCTCGCGCAGTAAACAAACTCTAGGCCCACTGCAAGGTTCTTGGTACATGCGCATTAAAAAGTCATTACCAGACTTAAATCTTTTTAAATCATTAAATAATTAAAAAATCTTAAAATCTCAGTATCTTAATGTGTAAAGAAAAATATTCGTTATATATTTATATTTTTTTACATTTCTTTACGAATATTAATTAGGTAATGATATAAAAAATATATCATGGACACGATACCAAAGAGAATAGACAAGGATAGAGGATCAATCGCCGTTTCAAAAAGTGGTACAATTTGAAGAAAGGGTCTGCGGGATGGCAGGGCATGCGCATACGCACTCCAATGTGAAAATCGGCGGTATATTCAAAAACATTGATTTATTGAGTAAATATACATAAAACATTAATAAAAAGTTAATACCGAAATTTATTAATAATTTAATGAATAAATATTGGTAATTTAGTGCTAATGGTGTATTAAAATCTATTTTTTTCTTAGATGGAATACCTAGGTTAATGTGGAAAAATATACATAAATTTTAGAGAAATAAGAACTAAAAATGAAAATCTAAATAGAATTATTTCTTGAAAACTAAACTTTTATTGGGAAATTACATATTTAGCATAAAGAATGGTTGTAAAATGTAAAGGAAGTGTATAATTTTAAAAAATATATGAAAACAGCACGCTTAAACTTACCAACCAAATAAATTATAGATTTATTTTGATCCTATTTATTATTATAGTGTATAAGTTAATATTACTTATACAGAGAAAAGCGTAGTAGGATTTCAGTTTCCATAGGCCACTGTGCTTGGTCCATTTTTTCGATATCTACATACTTGTTTTTTTACATATGAGGAAGCAAATAAGGTTTTGATTAACAATGAAAATTTAAGTTTCCACAATACTGGATACTTACTTGTTTTGAAATAAAATACTTTTGTAAAGGAAACTCAAAGATGCTCGGTATTGCAGAAAGAAAATCTTAATCCTAAACATATTTTTTTCCAGAAATTTTCGATATTGATAAAAATAAGTGTACTTTTCTCTTAAGAAAAATTCATAATTTTTAAGATATTTCATATACCTACCACCAAAAACAATTAATATGGGATGGTTGAATTTTTTCGTAAAATTAATAATAGTTTGCCTTATGGTACGAACTTAAGTAGACACACTGTAATCTTGGTTTGTACCTCAACTGGGTCAGTTATTTAGTGTTTAGGCCTTTTTATTTTTTCGCTTTAGTATAATTTTTATCACTATTAATACTTTTTAATCTGGTCATTTGTCTGTCTTACAGTTCAAGGAAATTTTTTAAATATGGAGTGACGCACACAGAAATTGTCTATTGGTTCATTGTGTTTTTATCTCCAGCAAGATATTCATTAAATATATTTTACGTATTTGTATAAAATATTAATGTATATAATATTTTGTTAAAAAATAAATCTTACATAAAGTGTTAATTTGTTTTTATTCATAAAAAAACAACGTAAATAATTTAAAAAATAATTTATTTAAAAAACCAATAAATTTACACAAATGTTGTTTCAATAATTTATATTTATAACACAGGTCACACGTAAAATTAAACCGAATAAAACACAAAACAAATAAACAGCCACAACAATCACAAAACATCAGCCATATTGAACATATTGAAAGTCAAGAGTTTTGACATTTATAACAGCCAATAGCAAGTCGAAAAAAGAACCTCTCATGCGCATGACGAGTAATCCCGCTGTGTTAAGTTAACTATCAAACCGGTTAAAGTTCGCAAGATATTTGGCTGATAGTATTGATTCAGACACAAAAATGTTGCGTAAAAAGTGCGTACTGAAACAAAAAAATTATAAATAAATCCATACTTTTAACCAAGCACGTGCTTTTTAACAACTGTAAGCAAGAACAAAATAAAACTTTGACGAGCTCTTTCGGTCGCTGAACACAATCACAAGTCGCAGGTGTGTGCCATTTTTTAATTGGTGGGGGTAAATCAACTGTTTCTCTCCCCTTGTCCATTCTCTTTGCACGATACGTCAACAGTGAATAAGGACAAAGATTTGGTAAATTATCTTTGAAGTAAACGGATTACCTGGGTCACGTTGACAGGAATAATAATTTAATATCGTGAGTTTAATGTCACTTGATAAAATAAAAAAAGGATCTGACCCAAATTCTGTGATTTATTTTGGAATGCGTGATCAGAAAAGTCACAATTTTTTCCTGATCTTAAAAAACTTTGGGTATGCTTTATTCTTAGTTTAATAGACAGGGGCATGCGAGTCATAGACAACGTTTTTCTTCAGTTTTGAAGTTTTTTAGCAATTTATTCAAGAATGAAAAAGTGATGGTGGCTCAGACATGCAAAATACGTTTTTTATTTATGTTCTGAACATAAATCAAGGGTAAATTTTGCTTTAGCATCAACTAATATATAGTACTTTGCGTTAAAAAATTTCTGATATATATTCCGATATGTTTAACAAATCAGATGATAACATTTCATTACTGGCCAGTTGGTTTTATCCAGTGCCATAAAACGCAAAACATTTCATTAATTCAGTTACATTGTTAAAACTTATGCAATACATTTAATTGATATACTTACTTATTTTGCTTTCTTTTAATCAGCCCCGGATGTTTATTTTTGTAACGAGGAGCAAAATTTGCCGTATGCCACCCCGCCTGGCCTTTTTATTGAAAAAAATTTAAAGAGCAAAAAAAATTGCTTCCTTTTTAAATACCTATGTATAATAACAAATTTAAAGACGACTAAAAAAAACCTCTTTCTCTCTTACAATCGCCACTTTCTTATACATTCCATGTTTCAATTTGCCGCCTCTTGAAGGTGTCACCCGTGGCAGACACCATCGTTTGCCTCCCACCCCTCCTAGATCCGGGACTGCTTTTATTACTTTTTTTTCTTAAAGCCGGCTGTCCATGAGAGCGGTTTTCCGCTCGCGGATGATAATTCAGCGTTGTGATTGGCGGAAAAAGCATTTTAAATTTGCACTAACCAATCACAACGCTGAATTTATCATCCGCGAGCGGAAAACAGCTCTCATGGACAGCCGCTTTAATGCGGCAACAATTGACATATAGCGTATTGGACGTTTTTGATGTAACTGTATTTTTAAAATTCATTTAAATACGGTACTGACTCAACGTCCTTCAAACGGAAAAGCGGCGATAAATTCACATGATTCTGCCCGATACTTCGTTTGGCGCCAGGCGCGTTTCCCTTCATTTGCTTGCGCACAAACTCATTTTTTATGCATGAATTGTAACTTTTGTTTCGCGCGGGTAACAGCATTGGCTACCCATCGAGATCAGTGACTCCTTCATTTAATTTATAATGGTAGGTTTTCATCTGACTATCTGACATTATTTATTGCATGCTATTTATGTCGTACAGTAATTTTGGCTAATTTATTTATTTATTTATTTATTTTGTACAAACTTAACATGTTTTTGATAAAACCCTATTACAAAGTAGGTTATTAACATTCATTTATAACAGTATCAGTATTTACATAATTAGAGCAGAGCATCGGCGACAGTGGCATACAATGCAAAACACCCATAAACTATATATTAAAAAATTGTCATTTGTTGACATAAAAAAAACATACCACCAAGAAAAAAATAAATGAATAGTATGCCAGTGGCACCCGATACCTCTCTTCTTACCATTCAATCTTCTAATATCTACAATCACAGTTTTACAATTATCACAGACACTTTCACAATATTACCTCTCTAAGATGTTTTTAATTCACTAAGACTAAGAGAAAATATATCACAGTTTTCTTGTAAGTTCTGCACATATTTTGCATTGGAGAGTTAAAAAAACTATTTGTGTTAGACGCACTTACATAAAAGGTCAATGTATTCCTAGTGTTATGCGAGGGTACATTAATTTTTATTAAAGCCAAAAAATCAGTATCATCTATTAAGTTATGCAAAATTACAATTATACTAATGTTTACATTACAATTTTTTTATTCTTTACATATGTAAACCAACCATAAGGCCAACCGCATTCAAAAATAAAAACCGATTAAAGTTGTATCACTTAAACCATTTATTTTTTTATCCAACGCCGCCTGCGAGCTTAAATCGGTTTATCTCAGGATTTATTACGTCATCACAAATCCCGCAGGAATAGCGCACTACATTTGCGGAAAATTTCTATAATACGTTTACTGTCCACTTTTATTTATGGCCTAATTTAAATTAATACCTTTGAAAAAAACATAAACCAAAAACGGTAGACGTATTCCC
Organism: Listronotus bonariensis; assembly: GCA_014170235.1. Lineage (NCBI taxonomy): Eukaryota > Metazoa > Arthropoda > Insecta > Coleoptera > Curculionidae > Listronotus > Listronotus bonariensis. The sequence continues at coordinate 14,142 of JACEGR010002631.1, read as the reverse complement.
ATCAGGTGTTTTGAAATTAAATTAGGAATTTTGTTGGAAGAAAAAAACTAAAGCGCGATTACGTCATCTGTCCTGCCTGATAAGCCGGTGTAGTACTAGTATACCGTGGGATAACGAATCTGTGGGACAAATCATAACTTCTAGAGTATTATTAGATGTTTTTTTATCTTTGGACAAACCACGAAGACTAAAAACCTAAATACTAACGTACCGTGGGTGTCTTAAGCGAGGTAAGAGGGAGTTTGTTGACACGGGACTTGTATGTATTAAAGTTCCTACTTTTCGTTTAGTTTAGGTAATATATTTTTCTTAAACAAGCGCCTATTTTTGGTTTTATTTAGTGCGGAATCTGTTAAATTAAACGTCCTGTATAGGGTGTCCATCGGGAACTGCTGCGATCGATTTCTTGAAAAATACGCTTTGGAAAACTTTGAAATTTTGGTAACATTATAAAGTCAGTGGGAGACATACAACTAAAATATTTTGACAGCTCTACCACTTCCAGTTATACCGGAAGTTAATGTCAACTTCCTTATTTTAAAAGGAACACCCTATATAATAATTATTTTTTAGATTCTGCGTAAAATTCTTAGCATAATTTATGTATAATGTTCTATACCTAGGTCCAACCGTTTTTTACTTATTTCAAATTTTATGTCAAAAATGATGTTTGCAAGCCATTACATAACCCTCAATTTCTTCTAAACAAAAGCCTTTAATATCAGTTGGGGTTGGGTTTCTTGTAAAGGAAGAACTCCTTTAGTAAACTGTATCGATATTTTCACAATTATTAAATACAGAGTGGTCAAAAATAATCGTTAAAAATCATCACGACAAAAACCTTACAAGCCAATTTTTTTAATAAAAACCGCTATCTTTTATTACCCTATCCTATTAGGCATTAAAAATAAGGATAAGTTTGTGTAAGGATGTCTGTTTCAAAATTTATAGTATTCGAAATATTAACGATTTAATATTTATCTATTCCAACAATGCATTTAAGTACGGGTAGGTACGGGGTAGTTGGTTGTGACGCCGCATTTCGTTTTCAAGGCCGACTAGAAGCAAAACTAAGCCGTATTTAAAAGCATTGTAAGAATAAATAAATATTAAATTCTTAATATTTCAAAAACTATAAATTTTTAAAATAGACATCCTGAAAACTTTTTATTTTTGATTTCTTAAAAAATTGGATATCTGATAAAAAATCTCTGCATACATTGAAACTCGCAAAACATTGATCAAAATATAAATAAATCATAGCATATACGTAGAAGGTGCGAATTAACGAATATGACATAAGAGAAAAGTACCTTTATTATTGAACTTAGAGCAAAAAAATATTTCGAAAAACTTGTTTTAAATTAAAAGTTATATAACATTTTAAAAGCAGAACCTCCTATTAATAATTTGGAAAAAACTTACTTCTCCAACTTTCCCCGTATAGAGATAAGATCAAAGTATATTAACTGTCGTAAATATTCCTTATTGCCCTAAATTAAAAAAAAAAAAAGCTTTTTATTCCTAATGTATTTTAATACATTTAGACTTCAAATCACTTCAAAAAGCAAACGGCAATATTTGCTTTTTTGAGTTCAATAAGGCTGAAATGTAATTTTAAATTAATGTTTCACATCATTTTTGTCTTATGGAAAACGCCTTTTCGCTACAGATTTTTAAACTTATTTACATGTATTTTATTTGAAAATAAAATTTAACTAGGGACAGGGCCGTATTAACTGTTTGAGGCGCCCTAGGCTAGAATTCCCGAAGCACCTATTTTTCACCCAAACAAAGAAAAACTTCCTTTCCTCCGTAGCGCCTATTTTGAGTGCCGGGCGCCTTACTCCCGAAATAAAAAATTTGATGACCAAAAAAAAAGGTCATTCGGTCTTTTACTCATCTTCGCGCCTATTTCCTTTCTAACCACCTTATTCACAGAGAAATTAGTCACCAAAAATCCCCTGTAGCCTAGTCAGCCTAATGGTTAATACGGCACTGACTAGGGCTATAAGAAAAATGTCTCCTCCAAAAATTTGAAAATCTATTTTTCTAAACAGAAGACAAAGACATGAAAATAAATTTAAAAATCGGTAGAGTGAATGCGTTTTTATAAGACAAAAACAATGTAAAACATTATTTTAAAAGAACTTTCCAATTTTAGCCTTATTGAACTAAAAAAAACAAAATTTACGTTTCTTATTTTAAGTGACTTAAATTTATTTACACACAAGCTATTTGATACTTAGGACAATAAGGATTATTAACAACTGTTAATTTCGTTCTGTCTAGCCGGTATTTATACGGGGTAGGTTGAAAAAGTATGTTGTGTTTTTTAAAAACAATGTTCTTTATTTTAATTTGGACATAACTTTTAATTCTAAATACCTAAGTTTTTAAAATAATATTATGTTTTAAGTTGAAAAATAAAGGTAGTTCTCTGTAATGTTAAATTTGTTAATTAGCATCTCCCTCGTATACGCTATGTTTTACTCAGACTTTGATCGGTGCGCTTTTATTAAGAATAACATTTATTCAAAAATGAAAATAAAAATATCTTCCATATAATACAACAATTGGTATAACAATTGGTATATTCCTTTTATGCTCTAAAACCGCCCGAAACCGTTCTTGAACTGTCAAGAGAGTCAAAACTGTCAAGAGAGTCAAAACTGTCAAAATACAAAACTTGTGTGTGTGAGTGCAATTAAAAGGAACACTTTGGCGTCGTTCCGGGTGGTTCAAGACCCTTAAAGGAATACACTAATTAATAGCGGTCACTGTATTAAATCTGTATCATACTCTTTCCATATTTTCGCGGCGTTTCAAAATGTCGTGATTGAAAATGTCCAAACGACCGCACATTATGCAACTGAACGGGAAAAACAAAAGGGTCCATATCTTTAGAAATATTAGATTTAGACATGGCTCTCCATAAATAAAAATATTCAGAAAAATTTGCCGAATTTACATCTAATGTTTAATATAACACCAAATGTCATTAAAAGAAAAAAAATGCCAAAACATTTTTGATGTAACAGTATAAGAAAACTGAATTTTCGCACCACTTCCGGTAAAGTGGGATGGCTGCAAAAACAAAATATTCATTAGTTTTCTAATATAAGTAGATAACTTGCGTTTGTTTGAGAATTTGGAAATGCCATTTTTAGTACACGAAATGAAGCATTTCACCCGGCAAATTTTGGTCTACTTAAAATTTTAACAAAAGATAAGGAATAGCCCAAGGTACAAAACCTATATCGAACGAAAGGGCGCTAAATTCCTGGGGGTGGATTTTTTATTACATTTGAACAAATCAATGAAAAAAGTGATTTAAAAAAATGTTCTTTACATTTTTTTGTAAAACAAATACTTTTCAAGTTATTTACGATTGAAAGTAATAATTTTTCGACAAAAAAACGACGTTTTTAATGGGGTTTTCGTGAATAACTCGAACCAAATGCATTTTAGTAAAAAAATGTAGGAAGCAAAATTATGTGTTTTGAAACGACAAACAAAATTGTTTTATTGTAATTTTTCTACGATCAATACGAACAAAGATACAGCGTGTTAATGGTTACCTTTTTTCTTTAAATGTAAAATTTGCTAGAGTTAAAGTAAAGTAACAGGAAAATGCTGCATATTTTAAAGAAAACTCATAAAATATTTTTTGAAGTTCTTTATGAGACCTTTTTTTTAGAAAGAAGAAGTTTCTAGCATAAAAATTAAGTGAGTTATGATGAAAATAAGGTGAGTATCTTTCTACGAAAAAATCAATTAAGACAAGCCCCTAACTACTCCCTAATTAAAATTGACCTTTACCCTTTTGCACTTCTCTTTATACATGTATTAATAATACCTCCAAGAAGTTTGGCCAAAAAGCCTAATTGTAGGAAAATTTCGGTTTAAAGTGAAAAACGATTTTTACAATTTCATATTTATCACCCTTTTTTTTAATAACTCCGAAAATACTGGAGATAAGAAAAAATGGTGAATTTTGAAATTGCAAGTATTTTAACGACTAAGATTTTCTGTGCGTGGGTTTTCTGTACAGTGCATATTTGGCGAGATCTAGTCGTTTAAAACACGCTATTTACGAACGAGCACCACCTTTTTGAGCCTTTTAAACTCACCCCATTTCAAAACCAAGGGATCTTAAGGAATTTTACTTACAGAGCCTTGTAGCTCCTAAAAAACCTACAAAAAACTTTTCAAAGCAACTTTCTATCATTAAAAATAAAAGAGATACGTTAAAACAAGCAATCAATTTTTCTTCGAAAAATTTTAATAGGCCAGTTTGGAGCTTAAAAATCTGCATATTATTTTTAAAATTAGGCATTTTAAATTGGTTAAACTTTTTGGACGTACTATTAATACATGTATTAGGAAAATTGTAAAAGATTAAAGGTCAGCTTTAATTGGAGGGGTAGTTAGGGGCTTGTTTTATTGAGATTATTTCCCAGAAAAAAATAGTTATTGACATTATTTTTATCATAACTCACTCAACTTGTAAGCTAAAAACTTAACTGAATATTTTTATTTGTCTTTTTAAAACCTAAAATTTTGCGTTCTACAGTTTTTTAACTAAATGCATTATTTTCGAGTTATTCGCGAAAAACCCATTAAACCGTCGATTTTTTTGTCAAAAATTGTTACTTTCAATGGCAAATAACTTACTATAGTATTATAAAAACAATGTAAGGAACATTTTTGCTAAAAATTATTTTCTTAATTGATTTTTGTGGTAAAAATGCCCCCAGTGTTTTGGCGCCCTTCGGTTCGATATAGGTTTTGATCCTTGGGCTAATGCCTACCTTCTGTTTTACTTTTTTAGAGCTCCATTTTCGATACTATTTATAGAAAATCTTTCTTAAAAGAGATAATGCAATAGTTTGGTTTTAAATATCATTTAGAAAACAAACGTTTTTCCTCCATTTCTTTACACATTCATAGACATACTATATCAGCTATTTTTAAAAGTACCTACAAAACAAGCACTATTAGTCATCCAATTCGAAATGTTTATATGCCGGCATTCGCGTTAGACCGTCTTCTTTCCACGCATTGCCTGTACATTTCTGACTGGCTGATACTGTATGTTTTTAAGCAAAACCTTGAGGGATACAATTGTTACATTTATTTATTCTATATCCAGCAGTGCTTTCGCACACATAATTCGCCCTATCTAAGGATTTATAACGTCATCGTATTCCCTGTGGGGATGAAAAATTTATTGACGTTAAGGATATCTATTATACGCCTGCTGCCCACATCCATTTATCGTTTAATTTCAATGAAAAACTTGGAAATAAAATCGGTGACCTAAAACAGAGTAGGTGTTTGCTTTTGGCGAGCATAAAATTTGCCCGATTTATTATTTTTAGCATCAATAATACGATTATACGGATAGAATTTTTAAAGCTTTTTTGTTCGGTTTTAAATGCATTTTTATTTATTCAGGCTGTAAAACTCTAGAACTAATAAAAGTCCTAGATAAAAGTCTGTTTGGTAAACTGTTACGATCAAGTTACGAACGATAGTTTCTTATCCTACAAACAGTTTGTACTTGAAAACGAACTGACAAACTGCACGAAATGGTGTAGTAGAATTAAAATCTAATTTGAATTAAATACAGTGTGGTGCTACCCGATTCAAAACTAGGGCTGGCAACCGAAACCGATTTTTAGGTTAACCGGTTTTTGGTTAACCGCGGTTTTGGTCAAAACCGAAAAACCGGTTTCGAATACCGGTTAACCGGTATTTGAAAACCGGTTTTCGAATACCGGTTAACCGGTTTTGAAAAACCGGTTTTCGAATATCGGTTAACCGGTTTTAAAAAACCGGTTCTCAAATATCGGTTTTTCGGATAATCGGTTTTCGAATACCGGTTTTTGGATAATCGGACCAAAATCGAAAAGCGGTTCTTCGAATATCAATTAATAGGTTTTTGGTTGATTGCGGTTTATATCTAAAAAAGAAAAACCGTTCATTTTGTAAAATTGGATATTGGTTGACAGATTATACAGGGTGGTTCATTTAACCTTAGACAGGCAAATAACCAGAAAACGGCGCATTTTAGAAGAAAATGTATGTAATATTATGTATGTATGTATGGAATTTTTACATCACCTTTTAGAATCTTGCATTTTATTAACAGGGATGTTATATTTTTATTCTTATTTATATTTAACCAATTTCTTTTGAAGAATATTCTAGGATGAATATTGATTATCACTTAACACCACAGCTCATGGGCAAATCCGTAATCAACGCAAAACGATTAATAAAGAATAAATACTTTCCTATTTTCTGTAGGGTGCTAAATAGTCATAGTCACTGATGCGCCCTTTAAAATGCTCAAATTCTCTCTCTCTCTCTCTCTCCTATTTTCTGTAAACTATGGTTTAGAAAAATATTTCGCTTTTGAGAACCGTTTTCGGTTTTAAAAACCGGTTTTTAATACCGATTTTTAAATATTCGGTTAACCGGTTTTAACCGAAACCGGTTTTTAAAAACCGGTTTTGTCTTTTCCGGTTTTTGCCAGCCCTATTCAAAACCCCTCAAAATCGGTGCTACAATTTTATTTAAATTTATCCGGGATCCAATTTTATGAAATAGCCCTTTTATTTGCTATTAAAATATTTGTTATCGATAAAATAATTATTTAATTTATTTTTATTATTTTTATTTACTAAAAAAAAGTTCTATAATGAAAATTTTGATCTTTTAATTGTCACTTTTTGTCTTATTGAAAAGGTTCTTTTTTATTATTTTTTAGTTAAACCACCAAGTCACTTTTTAAAATTTAATTTATTAACACAATAAAAATTTGAAGCCACCAAAAGTTACAATCAGTTAAAAAAAAAACAGTTATCTTCTAAAAACATGCATAAATGCCGCGCTACACTTACTTTTTTTTATTTTTCTAAGTAAAATATCCTTTTATCCAAAAGAAAATCACCAAACACTTTTAACTTTACTCACAAAATATATTTGCAAATTTTCTTAGCCGTTTTCAAAACTGCACGAACTTCGGGTGATACTTTATACATAAAAACCGCCCGACTTTTGGAGGTAACATGATTTAAACGGCACGAACGTTGTATTGGAATTAACTACTTTTTAACTAACTGACATGTATCATCCGATGGCACCATGTACCATCGGATGGTGGCAAGAACAAAATTTGGATGAGAACTGACTTTCCTCTTTGGAAGCAAAATGCTTAAATAGACCACTTCCATTAACCAACTAAGTGATTTTGGCAATAACTTATGATTAATTGGTATTGGATTCAGGTGTTCAAAATTTGGCCTTAATCTGTCAAAAATCAATTATTTTGCGTAAAATCCAGAATTATGGATTCCTTAAAAGTTTTTAATTACTTAAGTTCATTTAACAATTAACCTTGAAATCCCATTAACTCTAAAGTCACATTTCCCTCTCTTAGCAAAATCTTGAATTCGGTTGGTCTCTTGGTGTTTGATTTGGATATAATACTTTTAATTTTAATCAAGTTTTTTTATTTTAGCTAGTTTATAAAAAAACAAAAATTTAATCCAAATCAAATTTTTAACAATAAATAAAATTTTAAGCACTTATTTTTATATAAAATATAAATCAATCTTGCTGCGCATTACAGTGGTGACATCTATGATTATGTCTAGTAAAACTCTAAAGTAAAAATTTTGGTAAAAACAACCTAATTACCGCTATTTGTTTATTAAAGCTTATTGATAGTGCAAATATCATAAAGAAATTGCCGAAAATTAAATTCTTTAATGAGGCCTGTGTTTAGTTTTAAATTAAATATTGTTTAAATAAATATTTTTGATTCCCATTAAATTTTTTCGCAAATTTCGCAAAAAAATCTTTATTAAAGTGTCCCTCTTAAGGCCAATAGCAACTTCATATTAATATATTATGTCCTAAACTACGGGGTGATAAGAATTAAAAAAAAACCTCTCTTATAATAACTTTAATATTAATTTAGACATTTTTTGAGTTACAAGAAAAAAATTAATCAGTGTCAGTCCATAAGGTGTTCAGGGTAAATATATTTTTTTAATTCCCGTTTAATTTAGAAAAATTTGATCTCTTGACTTTTTTTGTTTAATGTAAAAAATGGAAATTATTTTTTGATATGGTCATTTTGTATCGCTATTATCAATATCGTCAGTAAAAATAACCTTCCTTAAAAATCGTACACTTACCCATAAAAGTTACATACATACATACAAGAGATGCTAATAAAAGCGTGTTAAAAATATACGGGATATTCCATTTAAAAAATACGAGACTGGTACTGTAACTTTTTTGTTTTTGTATAAAATGTTTTTCTGATTAGAATATTAAATTCTACGAAAAAAAAAACACGAAGTGGCTATAGTCGTTTTAAAAAAAGTTCAGCCCTGTTTGTTTTAAAATTGTGATTACCACTGTCTAATTTAACCGTAAATCGTCTCTTTACATAAAGGAATTTTAAAAAATTCTTAAAAATTTCGTTAAATCGTTTAATTATTTTTTAAAAACCTATTTAGAGTTTTCTCTACAATATACGAAAATAGGCCATAAACACGTTTAAGAAAATTGAAAAACGGTCTTTCCCCCATTAAAAGTCCAGCTGACGGTTTTTTATTATTTTGGCAACATAAATAATCAACTGTAGATGCTGCCATCGTTGAATCCACCGCTACTTGGGTAGCTGACGCTCGCCGCTGAAATTTTTAGCCTGTATAAAATGACTTTTTAAATCTAGCGCTACCTCCCCTATTATACCACAGACACCTTTTAAATTTTTTCTTTTTTCGGCTTCAAAATGTTGGCATTTCAAAAATTTTCCCGCCTCTTAAATTCTGCCGCCCTAAGTTCGGGCCTCACGAACCCGGCCCATATCCATCACTGTTAGTATACTTAAAAACACAGTTTTAATTTAAATTAAAAATATTTAACAATAAAAAAATTAAATAAATTTAAATTATAGTAAATGTTGCCAGTTTTCTCTAGTTTTTGCCAGCTTAAATACCAGTTATTGCCATATAAAAACACAAGAAATAATAAACAAGACTTTATTTCACATTTTTTGCTTACAAATTTAAAAATGAATAAACTATAATTATTGTATGGAAATTATAACCCAAGTCAGTGAGAGTTATTCTGTTGTTTTCTTTGCGCAAAGTTATTCAAAATATTAAGACAAGGGCACCCTACTGGAATATTCATGCATTATAGGAAGATCAGTATAATACCTCAGTCTATGAAAGATGGCATACAGAGCCGTGCCTACCGGGTGGTGCAAGTGGTGGGTACCAGGGCGCAACGCGGCAGAGGCGGAAAAATGTGAAGTAAAGGGCGAAAAGTATGGAAGAAAGGGCGGGCGGTAGTTAGTTAGTTAGTTTTAAAATGTGAAAAGGAGAAAAGTAAGGAATTTTTCTTTTGCTTTTCAACTAATTAATTTAAATAGGGGAAAAATAGTAGAGAGTCATGAAGTAATGGAGAAATAAAAGGAAATAATTAAGGTGAGGACCTTTATAATTCTCTTCAAAAATGTTTGAAGTCAAAAACCATTTTCTTCCATGGGCGGCAAATATTTTTTGCACCACGGCGCCAGACACCCTAGGAACGGCCCTGATGGCATAAATGGTAAATTTTAATGATTTGGAACTTACTGGTGCATTGGCAATTATTAGAGGCACTACCCTGTAGAGTTTTATTATTAGTGCGGATACTTTTCTTATGTAAACTAATTTTTTGGTCTCACCTACCAAGAGCTCCTAGATCCTAAATCTTAAAAAAGGGCAGATAATAATAAAATACGGATCTGTCTTTAACTTATAGTCATCGATGTAAAATCAAATACGGGACTGTCATTGACAGACATTAATTACAACTCTTTTGTTTTTATAAGCCCTTATGGTGATGGCGGCGGAAATAATTTCCGGTCTTCCAGCAATTTTCTGTGAAATCATTTCTGACTGTAATATTTATCTTGATTGGTATTAAGTGAAATCGAAGGTTTTGTAATATTAACTTGATTTAAATTAGTTACTTTAAACTTCCCTCTACAAGGTGATCAAACTTAAGTCGGCACTATTGCTAACTTCTTTATTATTGGACGTACGAATTCGGTTAAATTAGTGAAGTTGTAGTGTTTTTTTCGCTGATTAACGTGCTGCCAACAGAATAACAATTGATAATCGGGTTATTGATTTGTTGCAAAAAGTATACTTTTTTAAATGAAACACCCTGTATATTATATCACTATTTTAAAGATCTATCCAAGAGCTTTAAAATAAGTCAACAGGTGATATATCCAATTTTTAATAGTTTTGAAAATATGGCCATCCTGCTTAATTTAATAGTAAACTGGCATGTTTTAATAAAACACCCTTTATATTGCATTGCCATTAATAGACATTTTAATTCAAGACCTTTAAGAATATGCCATATTTAATATATAATCTGAAAATTATATTAAATTTTCATTTTATTTACAGAGATCTAAGCTATAAGCGTTGTATGATTTTTCTGGCACATTGTTCTATTTGTTCTATAGCTACAATTTGCGTCTGAAATACTAGACGCACAAACATTTTTAAAAATCATACAGGTCCAAAAATGAAACAAAAATGTGTCAAAATGGATTTGATAATATTCAAAAAGTTAAATAAAACGCATCTGACATACCTATAGCAAATGGCTGAACTACGAACGATTCATCTTCACGCGCTTATATCATAGATAACCTACATTTAGATCCGCAGTGGCAAGATGCATTTTTCGGATTTTTACGACCGCGCGCAGTGGGTGGACGAACATGCGCACTTAAAAGCCGTTGAAAAAACAAACACCGGCACCCCGTACCCTTCGTCCGCGGTCTAACCGCAACGCTCATTAGCTACCGTACTTCGAACAGAAAACCACGACGCGATGAACATATTCTTTCCTATAATGCGAATAGTTTATTTGGGTCCGGGTGCGTTTACCCTCAACTGGCTTGCGTACAAACGGGTTTTTTCGCCCATGAAATGTAATTTTTCTTTCGCGCAGGTTATAACATTAGCAATCCATCGAGATCAGTGGCTTATATGGACAGCTTCGGAGTCTCTATAAGCGGGCTTATGAATTTTGGCGCCGATTTCATTACACGTGTCCGTAATTGTATTACGGCAGCTATTATATTTCTTGCCTATAGGAAAGACAATTTCTTCCAAAAAGTAAAATTTTAAAAAATGTATTTTTAAGTTATTAAATTAAAATTGTTCATTTTGTTTATTCTTAGATAACTTGAGTATCTGATTTAGGTTATACAGTGTGTCCAAGATAAGGATCCTAAGCATGGGAATCTCTGTACCTATTGGAGATACAGCTTAGGTTAAATTAGAAAAAGTTGTGTTTTTAAAGCTTATTTACATGCCGTTTAAAAACTTGAAAAATTTTCATGGCCTGCTGAGATATTTGGCAAAAACGAAAATTTGACTATATCGATTTTAATTTTTTCTGACATTATTTAAACGAAATATAAAAAAACTAATAGCACTTTTTCATTGGCACTTTTTAGCTACTACATGATGGTATTTTTAGATTTTATACCCGACGTTTCGTTTTCAAGAAACCATCATCAACTTTATTTTTTTATATGGCTCGAAAAAAGTACCCCTGTATCTGATCCCATTTTTTATTACAAATTCAACGATGTATCACATGTCATATTTTAATTTTTAGTTAAAAGAAAAATTGCATTTTTCTATTTTTCGAAAGTTATTTTAAGTAGGCCTTGCAAACAAATGCTTGGACGTTAATACCTGTTACCGTATCTGTAACATAATTTAATATCATTATAAAATAGTATTTATCGCTTATTACCCTGCTTGTCAAGTCGTTGTTTTTAGAGCAGTTGTTCTTATTGTTACTGTTGTCTCTATTATTGTTTATTGGTGAATAGCTAATATCTTATTGTATTATTACGGTCGAATAGCAGGATGGCCATTATAGCCATGAAGATAAGTTTGACATGCTAACATGCTACATTTTGTGCTGCAAAAATAAATGAAGGTATCATTTCTGCAGTTAATGAATTATGGTAAATACATGGACCTGGTATTTTAGTTCCTAAAATTCCACACCACATATTAAACCCAAAACGTTCTTGATGTTTCGATATTTTCTTAACACGCGAATTTTGTTTAGCCTAGTAATGCGTATTGCGTATAAAGACAACAGTAACAATAAGAGCAATTGCTCTAAAAACAACGACTTGACAAACAGGGTAATAACGATAAATACTATTTTATAATGATAATTAATTATGTTGCAGATACGGTAACAGGTATAAACGTCCAAGCATTTGTTTGCAAGGCCTACTTAAAAATAACTTTCGAAAAAATAGCAAAAATGCAATTTTTCTTTTAACTAAAAATTAAAATATGACATGTGATACATCGTTGAATTTTTAATAAAAAATGGGATCAGATACAGGGTGTAATTTTTTTCGAGCCATATAAAAAATAAAGTTGATGATGGTTTCTTGAAAACGAAACGTCGGGTATAAAATATAAAAATACCATCATGTAGTTGCTAAAAAGTGCCAATGAAAAAGTTTTATTAGTTTTTTTATATCTCTTCAAATAAAGTCAGAAAAAATAAAATCGATATAGTCAAATTTTCGTTTTTGCCAAATATCTCGGCAGGCCATGAAAATTTTTCAAGTTTTTAAACGGCATGTAAATAAGCTTTAAAAACACAACTTTTTCCTAATTTAACCTAAGCTGTATCTCCAATAGGTAGTGAGATTCCCATGCTTAGGATCCTTATCTTGGACACACTGTATATATCTATATTTTTTATTTTATTTTATTACTTCCATCTAATAAGAAAATTGTATTGTGTTCCAGTTAAAAATTATGCAAAATCTAGTTACTTTAAAAATCTCTCGTGACTAACGTCTCGTGATAATGCTGCTAATTGAGAGACAAAACTGCATAATTTGCATTATTTAATTCAAATAAATAGTAAAAAGTGCTAATGTTTTAAACTTACTTGGTACAACTCTAGTACCGTGTTTTTGGTGAAAATATTTTTGTTTGTACAAAACAAACTGTAGTAATTATTGTAAATGATTTTCTAATTAAATTATTAAACTGTTTATACGCTCCTGTTTGCTTGCGTATTTTTTGTCCAGCTTGAACTAGAGCAAAGTTTACGGAACATAAATATATAATATTAACATGCTATCAATTTTATTTGTCCAGATTATTAAATTAAAATAAAACTCACCTTGCCTCGTCTTTTAGACATCTAAATAATGACAGCTCACCACTATGCTGTTTAACACAACCATTAACAGAACAATATTTCACGTCCATTTTTTAACAATATAAAGCAGATATAAGAGTTGCAAAATTTTACGTCCACTCTATACAAATCTCCTTCGACCTCTGCAACGCTAACTATCTCTTTGATGCGAGCGCTGTGACGAGTGTCCGAACATATATATTTATATTCAGTAAACTTTGACTAGAGTTTAAGTTTTCTTTCATTAACAAGATTTTGCTTATAGGCTTTAAAACATACAAAAAATATTTTAATTCAAATAATTTTTTTATACTTATATTTACCTGAGTAGATCAACAAATAAATTAAATAATTTGATTTGACTACTTTTACCTTATTTAATTTTGCAAACTAAGAAACACATAAATTGTGTAATGGAGTTATATTTTTATGTAAATGTTTAAAGAAAAAGGTTTATTTTATTCTTTTTAGTGCGTTTAAATTAAAGCTTGCATTAAAAATACGTTTTTACTATTATTTTATTTAACAATGCAATGATTTTAAAATTCCTCGTTTTTAAATCCATAACCTAACGACGACACTTCAATTGAGACCAATATCTAAATTGAAGCTGAAATATCTGCTGGATAAAATTTGTTTTCCTTATTTTAAAATTCAGCAAGCATTTCCAACTTGAACTTACAACAACTGTGTTGTTAGACTCGCTACTAAGTATGCAAATTCTAAAATTGTGTATTGTTCGACGACCCCATGTTGAATGCAAAAACATTGACGGCAAAAGAAAGAAAATCCGCATTATTTAGATCAAACTTTCTGTTAGATAACTTTTTAAGCGCGTTTTTAACGCTT
>JACEGR010002630.1:0-123396 GCA_014170235.1 Listronotus bonariensis | reverse complement strand
AATCGAAAACATTTGTTTGTCATATTTGCTCAATGTTGTTGCCACTTTATTAGATAGATTTTTTATTATATATGTTAGACACACATGCCGAATTCGTTAATTCGCCGAAATAAATACTCAATTCGCGATATGATCAAAGCCAGATGATCGGTTGCCGAAAAATCTTTTTTCGGAATCTGTTTAGACCGATTTACACATTTCGCGAACTGAGGTAACCGGAGTTGCTCAAATGGCAAATATTTATATGTTTTGGCAGATAATCATTTTTAGTTTAATATTTTGCCGATTGCGCAATTTAGAAATGCACAATTGCCGATAGATTGGGTCATATATTTATACAAAGGTGTAAATGTGTTTCGAGCAATATCAAATGTAATAGTAAGTGCCATGGAAGTTCTTCTTGATGTAATAAATAAATAATATTAAGTAGTTTCCATTTAAGTAATAAGCTGTTTCTAAGAAATAAATGTTGTTTTCCTGGATCAATAGCATTTTTAGTTGTGTTCGAGGTCTGTTCATTTCTTAATTGCGCAATCGGCAAAATATTAAACTAAAAATGATTATCTGCCAAAACATATTCATATTTGCCATTTGAGCAACTCCGGATAGCTCAGTTCGCGAAATGTGTAAATCGGCTTAAACAGATTCCGAAATAGAACATATTTTCGGCAACTGATCATTTGGCTTTGATCATATCGCGAATTGAATATTTATTTCGGCGAATTGACAAATTCGGCAAATGAGTCCAACATATATAATCAGAAGAAAGAAAGAAACGCAACAACCAAAATATGAAATAAACCGCATCAAGTCAGCCGGTGAGGCAAATAACCTTGGCAGCGGTACTAATAACCTATAAAATTATTTGTGTTACGTCAAGCGGTCGTCTACCAATGATACATTAAACACGTAACTTGCAACATGCCACATAAGGTAAATACGGCGCATTTACATTTATCACATAAAACCCCTAAGACTACAGTAAAAGCACAGGAACTTGTAATATGATTGGTTTTAAGCACCAAAGAGGGTCATGCAAAACTGTTACATTGGTTGCTTCTGGTCACTTTATATATATTTTTTTAATTCCTAAACAAAGCGAATTAAAAATTAGATTAAACTAACCAGAACTTACCATGACCCCCTCAATGTGACAGCTTTGCATGACCGTCTATAGCGCTTTAAACCAATCAAATTACACGTACTTGTGCCTTTTACTGTAGTCTGTCTAAAACCCGTCAAATTCGACGGGGTTCAATCTAGTTTAAGTTAAAAAAAAAGGGTTTTTAATTTTGTCTCATTTACCACAAATATCAAGAATATTTGATATTGTTATATCGATATGTCGAGAAGTTAAATATCGATATTTGAAAATAATCGATATGTCGTTGCCATCCCTATAGATAGCAAATTTTTAATGCCAAAAATACACTTCTAATTATAATAGCTAAACTCTTATTGTTAAAATAATTTTTACTCGAAAACGGCTCATTTTATCGATGTCAAACAAGAGTACCTTTTTTTAGCAAAAGGTTTAAACTACCCAAAAACATATTTTTTGTGTCTCCACCATACAGGGCGTAAAAAATATTATTAATAATGTGCAAAAACTAGTCCGTCCCTGGCAAACTAAAGAAGCGACATAAGTTTCAAGGGCACTATTTTAAGAGGTCTTTACTAGTATGCATCGTACTAAAATATTATCAAATTATACAGAGCGCTTTAAAAGTTATTCACGAAAAATCGATTTCTAGCTGCCCCCTTTAGGGGATCATATGACCGCAGGGGAGGCTTAAACGGAAAATTTTTATAGGAACTTGTCGTGTTATTTTCATCTGTTCCATACGTGTGCGAGAGATTTCCACATTTTCCCGGACACCCTGTATATATGTATATTAATAAATGGCTCTTTGCAAAAATCGCACATTTTGATAACTTTAATTGTTCAAAAGTTATTCTAAATTAAAAGAGGCCAAAACATGGACGGCTACCCTGTATTACAAAAAACCATGTCTAAAAATTAAATTTATAAAATTTGTACAGAACACTAACTATATAAAAATCTCTATAGCATTTCATACACCAACATCTCCAAATATATTTTTTTCGTTTTGGGTAAAATGCGCTCCCGTTTTTAGTGAAAGAGTGCACACTAAAAGTCGTCGCTATTACCAAAATGACTCCCTTTACCCAAAAGAAATTTTAATCACGATTTGGGAGGTCCTCGAAATTCGCGCCCGCTCCACTCATTAAGTTCTATAGGTGCGGATTCATTAAAACTACAAAAAATAAAAAAATTGGATGAAATGCATCGTAGTTTTCTACGTTTTTTCTTTTAATTTTAAAAGCTTAAATTTTAGAAAAGTGTTAAAGGTAGAAAATGTTTAAAAACGGAAAACTTGAAAAACTTTTTGTTGGCAAGCAATAAATAATTATTAAATAAAAACAAACGTAATATGTTTTATACTTTTACTAGTTTAAAGTAGTTGAGTGCTTATGGTAATTTGATTACCGTGGTATTTATATTTGGCAACGCTGCGTAAAAACAATAGAAATCATACGCAAAAATCTACTGCACAAGCATCTTGGAAAAGTTATAGGTTTTAAATTGTTATGTTTATTTACTAATAAAATCTCTAAACCACCCTTATCATGTCATTAAAAAATATATTTTATTAAAAAGGCAGAACAGTCACTGAAAAAATTATAACAAATTTGTAAAACAACCTCAAGTGGCACATAAATTTAGGGATAAAAATGAAAAATTTCTGTCAACTAACTTAAATATTGATTCATTGAATTCATCATCATTATCATCAATCAGCCCTTTGCATCCACTGCTGGATATAGGCCTCCCCTATTTCTGCCCACCGTCCTCGGTCTTGAGCACTTTGCATCCAATTTGTAAACATTCTTCTTATGTCATCTGTCCATCGCGTCGGAGGTCTTAACCTGCTTCTTTTGTCAGCTCTTGGTCTCCACTCGAGCAACCTCCTCGTCCATCTGCCATCTGTCATGCGGGCTACATGTCCAGCCCAGTTCCATTTCAGCTTTGCCACCTGATAGACAACATCCGTGACCCCTGTTCTCGCACGTAGAACTTCGTTACTAACGTGGTCACGAATTGACACACTAAGCATCGATCTTTCCATCTTACGCTGCGTTATTCTGAGCTTCTTAGCAGATGTGACGGTCAAAGTTAAAGTTTCAGCGCCATAAGTCATATCTGGTAGAATGCACTGATTAAAAACCTTTCGCTTTAGACAGATTGAGAGATTACTTTCAACTACATCCCTAAGTTTACCCTCATATGCAGCCCAAGAGAGGGCAATTCTTCTTTTAACTCGCATGTCAGATTATCTCTCGAGATTCGTATTTCATGACCCAGATGTATGTATTTGTCAACAAACTCCACTTCGCAGTCACCAATAACAGTGTTTCCGCTTGGAACTAGATTTGTCATACATTTGGTTTTTAAGATGTTAATTTTTAGCCCTACCTGAGCACACACTTCCTGAAGATCTTGCAGCATTGATTTGATATCTTGTAGATTGTCGGACAACAAAACAATATCGTCCGCGAAACGTAAATTTGTTAGATTCAGGCCATCTATATTTATACCCTTTTTGCTCCAGTTAAGCATCTTAAAAGCATATTCCAAAACGGTGATAAACAGTTTGGGTGACATAGTGTCTCCTTGTCGCACCCTCTGCCAATTTTTATGGGGTTGGTGTTTTCGTGCAGTTTTACCATCATGGTTGCATTTTTGCATTGGATTATTGTCGTCGAATTTTTCATTTAAAAACACTCGGAAAAAAACATGTTTTCTAATTATTGCGGTCTTTTATCACTCATTGCATCTTGTAACCGAAAAACGTATTGGAGTGGCACAATTTTTTTATGTCACATATACCGTATTCGATAAACTTTTTCGGGCGCAGCATAACCTTTTGGCGGTGTCGCCACATGTCAGTCACATAGCATATTTTTCTTACGTTTACAAAAAAAGGTGTTAATGAAGTGTTTTAATTAGAATGGAACAACTGCTTTGACAAGTGCTTTACATGCAAAAGTGTATAGATCTTAAAGGAGAATATTTTGAAAAACAATAAAACCCTTTTCATTGACAAGTTGATGTTTTTTCTTTATTAGGCTCAAAATATAAGTGACCATCTTAAGGTTGGGCCACACATAATCACAATGAGCTCGTGACCGTGCGTTTCCCTGGTGAAATGTAGGTACATGCGG
Source organism: Listronotus bonariensis (assembly GCA_014170235.1). Lineage (NCBI taxonomy): Eukaryota > Metazoa > Arthropoda > Insecta > Coleoptera > Curculionidae > Listronotus > Listronotus bonariensis. Next base: position 119,148 of record JACEGR010002630.1, on the reverse strand, counting down.
TGCAAAAAGCTTTGTATTTAATCAAACTTCAGTAATATGAGTCAATTATACCACGCTTTAAATTAAACCTAGTCGATAAATAAAGCTTTACAAATAAGGTAACACATTTTTAAAGTTAGGCCACACATAACCACACTGAGGCCTGCCCCGTTCCACAACTGTGTCTCGGTTTTGAAATGTACCGTTGTAATCAAATGTTGTAGGCTTAATATCACCGCTCCGTGCCCGATCAGATACCCCGCACCGCATTTTAACAAGTAAACAAACATCACCGACCAACGGTTGTTCGTCACGCCGTGTCGGCTGCAACGGATTTTTAATTAGTCAGTTTGCATCGAACTTGTAATGTTTATGGTTTATTTAATTTTTAAAAATATATATAAAAAAACTTACAATATATTTATAGGTTTTACTTACAAATTATTAACAAGATGTAACAATAAAATTAATTTTATGCTTTTTAATACTTATTAAATCACTTTTTCTTGTATTGTTTGTTTACAAACAACTAACCTTTAACCACAAACTTTAATTTTTATACGTAATGAACTGAAATAAAAGGTGAAGCCCGGTAAAGTCAAAGCTTGGTTCTGGAAAACATCGGCGCTATCCCATCCACGTAAGTTTTTATTAGCTGGGCATGTTTCAGACCGTACGAGACACGGTCATGCTACGGTGCGGGTCTTGTGGGACATCAGTGTGGTGATATGTTGCCAGACTTTTACTTATACTACTCTCAAATTTCCTTCGTGCGTCTTTGTTCTTGAAATGGGACAGACTGTGCATTTGATCTACTGGCCATCTCCGTAGTTGCCAAATTGTGTTTTTCATTGATTTTCGTTGGCCAAGGCCTATTCTGTGCATTGGCAACGTTGCATTGGTGCTGCGTATTTCGTGGTTCTCCTCCGCTTGTGAAATTTGGCAACAGACTCCCTGGAGGCGCGCGGGTTGGTGAGGAAAGGGATGCAATGTTTACCTTTTCAATTACAGCCAATTTTTCTTCATAATCCGATATTTTTGTCTTTTGCAAGCCCACTGTGTATTCTAGAGCCGCTAAAAGCTTGTTAGTCATGCTTATTTCTCGTTGTAAACACTCTACTTCTTTCTCTAACATAACCTCATTGTTTTTGGCGCCCTTCTGCTGACCCATAAAATTTGCTACATTTTCCTCCAAAATTTCAATTTTTTTCTGCCATTCCGTCTGAATCTGATTTTCACTAAAGCCATCAGGTCCAGAGGCACTAATTTGTACTTTAAGTAGGTTCATTTCTGCTTCTTTGGTCTTAAGAGCATCATTTGCTCTGCTTTTTGAATTTCTGCTTCTCGCGTGACCTTGGCACAGGTCGCACATAAAATAAGATTTTTACTACCACTGAGGACTACTAGGCCCGTAATTCTTAACGCACACGATTGGTGATACGCCCCTTTACACGTGTTACACTTTATAATAATTTTCTCAACATTCGATTTACAATACTTGCACTTTTTAGCGTCCGCGTCTGATAAATCATCATCACCAGGCGCCATGACAGTAAATATAGTAAATATAGTAATATATAGTAGTGAAAATTATTTTCTAATTTTTAGTTCGGTTGCATATAAAAGCGTGTTTTTTAGTTTTTTAAACTATTATTTATTTGTAATTTTACATTTAATCCTTTAAAAGTTTTGATTTTAATACAATAACAAATTTACATTTCCAATGCCACATTCCTTAATTCAGAATGTATTTGGAAGTGCCATCAACTCTGTTAGTTTTAATCAAGTACCTTTTTTTTTTATTATCCATAAAAATGTTTGGTAAATGATATTTCACAACATGGTTCCTGTTTTTAAAATGGCGTACAAGGGCTAATCTTTTAAAAAAAATGGGTACAAGGAATATTTCTGCTCTAAAAATATTATTATTTTTGTGAGCTGTGGAAACACAAAAAATGTTTTTTAAATTCTGTTTTACTTTACTGCTAATAATATGTTATTTATAATTTAGTTAACAAGAAAAATTTAAAAAATTTTAAAACATTTTAAATAAAAACACCGAACACCCCTTTTTTATTATTAGAAAAAATTAGTTTAGAAATTTAACAATAAATGAAATATTTGTGTTTCTTTCTAAAATATTTCCTATATCATCTTTTTAATTAAAATAATATTTTTATTTCCTTGCGTTTAAAAAATATTTATGATTTAAAATAATTCAAAAATAGTTTATTGTGGTGGACGCTTTTGACTTGTCCTTGTAGTGACAAAATTTTACCTGACTTATGTTAAAAAAAAACAATGTTATATGTTATATAATTCTTATTTTTTATGCAATCTATCTAGAAATTTTAAAAAGTATAATTTTAAAGGTACTTACAAATAATGGTTATGTTAACAATTTGTCAGTAATGTTTGAAGAAAGTTTGCAAACTTTTCAAACAGTCTTCCAACATGTTTCTAACATCTTAAAACTACTGCTGGAAAAACCAACAATTGAATAATGTTACAAACATGGCACTGCTGGAACGACAAATTTGACGTGCGCAGAATCCGAACGGTTGCAAACATTTCTGACAGCCTGCTGGAACAAACCTAATACAGCAAACAAAAAATATGGATGGTGGAGGGAAGGATAACCATCTGAATGTTTTAAAAAGTGTCCGTCGAAAGGAGCAACTTAAGGTGGCGCCACCGTAGCCAGGAGGAGATTTTTTTAACCAATGAGCATGAATTATTAGAGTGATATACAAAATGAAAAAGGACAAATAGAAACAAAATAAAAAAGGGAGGAAATACCAAAATCCCTCCACTGGCTACTGTGGCGCCATCCCAATTTGCTACATTCCGATGGCCACTTTTTCAACTTTTCCGCCATAAAAAGATTATCCTCCCTCCACCATCCATACAAAAAATAAAAATTAATGATTTTTAGATATCAAGTGAAGAAATATGCCAAGTTTATATGGATCGTATCAAAGACGTAAATCCTATATTAAACGCTGTAGTGGAAGAAAGATTTCGGCATGTTTTAAAAGAAGCAAAACAAGTAGATAGTTATTTGCAAACGACATCATTAAGCGTTGAAGAGTTAGAGAAATTTAAACCGTTATTAGGAGTACCGATTACTGTTAAGGAAAGTTGTGGGGTAAAGGGTGAGTAACTTTTAAAATTAGGTTAGCAAAATGCTGAGAAAAATACCATGTTATTTAAGTAATTTCCAAAATTGTATTTAGGCCATAGATAACCTACATTTAGATCCGCAGTGGCAAGAAGCATTTTTCGAATTTTTACGACATCGCGCAGTAAACGAATCGAGGGTGAACGAACATGCGCACTTAAAAGCCGAGGCAAAATAAAGACACCAGAACCCCGTGCCCTCCGTGCGCTGTCTGGCCGTGACGTTCATTAACTACCGTACTTCGAACGGAAAACCAGGACGGCGTCGACAAATTCTTTCCGATAATGCGGATAGTCTGTTTGGCGCCAGGCGTGATCACCCTTGATTTGCTTGCGCACAAACCCGGTTTTTGCCGCCCATGAAATGTAACTTTTGTTTTGCGCAGGTAATAACATTGGCAATCCATCGAGATCAGCGATGTAGGCCCGAAGAGAGGGCGTTAAAGGCGGTACAAAATTACCGGTGCCCGGGCTTAAACGCGGGCTCGCGAGTCAATTTACCTATTATTTTTTACAAACTACCTAAAATTTATTTACATCATAACTTTTTATTTTGACAGATATCGCATAGTTTGGGACGCCATTTTGTAGACAGTCAAAAACTTAAAAGGTACTTTTTATTAAAGTCGATAAACCTCACCATTTAGGCACCAATGGACATTAAAGTTTTTATCAATTTCAATCAAATTAGTTTTTGCATTATACATACAGGGTGTCCAGTAACTCAACCTACAAACTTTACGGGGCGATTCTACAACAGAAAGAAAGAAAGAACTTCATATAAACATATGTCCTAAACGTCTTAGTTTTTAAACTACGGTGTGTTAAATATTTTAAAAAAAATAACTTTTTTTTTAATTATACATTTGAAAAAAATTATATGAAGCTCTACCGTTATTTTGTCAAGTAGAATCACCCCTTTAAGTTTCGTCATCGATTTTTGAATCACCCTGTATATTAGGATTTTTTACTGGTGGACAAATATAAACAGGGTAACTCGTTTAAACTGTAATTTACTGTATTTAAGCAATTATTGACGCATACCGGATGTCAAATCTATTATGGTGGGTTTACATCTGACATTTATTGCATGATATTTATATCGGACATAAATTCTGGCTAATGAAAACCATAAAAAAATGTATCGGACATAAATTTTTAACCGTTTACATTAGCCAGAATTTCTGTGTGACATAAATATCATGCAATAAATGTCAGATGTAAACCTACAGACAGGCTATAGTGTATAACTCCTAGAGCTTTAGACATACAGGGTGGCCCAATTGTCTGAGAAAGTCCAAAATTTCTGTTGTTTAACGAGATATGACAAAAAGTTTTGAATAAAAGTTGTAGGGTAGGTAAACGTGCATGTTTCAAAAATATGTATACAGAGTGTCCCAAAAAAAGTTATGGCTAAGAAGTTAGTTTTTTTAAATTGTAACCCCTATTTTTGTCTACAGAATCGGATTCATCATAAAATTTTGCATATAGTACGTTATTTTCTTTTGGCATTTGTAGCGATGTTGCCAAGCTACCTATAATTTTTTTTTTTTTTTTTTTTTTTTCACCCTTTCGGGGTCATCCCACCCAGGTCCGACGACCGCCCCCCTAGGTGGTTCACTGCAGCCCTGAAGGCTTATTGTACCTTGACCCCTACTCCTTCTCATTCACACACCATTCATTCCATAACTCTGATGGTTGTTGCTCGGTCCGCATCCCCGAGCAGGAACACCGCGTGCCGCTGCCCGAAACACCGCTGTCGCCGGACACCCATCCAAATTATGGGCGCGCATTTCACTGCTTAATTCCGGTGATCGACGCTCGCCGATACAACCGAAGCCGCCACAAGCGCGCCTTTACCTATAATTTACTAAAACTTTCGTAAAAACACGTTACCCGAAAATTAGGTAAAAACGGAAATACATTAGTTAATAATACATAATACTTAGCTAAGTTCTTAGGACACTAAGGACCACAAAATAAGTTCCTATAAAAATCCCTAGATCTTATACAGGGTATTTCTTATAGCATGGCCAACATCTCAATCTTTAAATAGCTAAATCTCAATTTTTTTAAATGGGATATCCTGTATATACGGCCATTTTGGATTGTCTGGAATAAAAAGAAAGTAAGTTTTTAGCGATTCCTATACCAAAAATGTAAGGTTTTTAGATATTTAAGGTTTTTGAGAAATTCATTGAAAATATTTTTTCATAAATAAGAACCTCACTATTTTATATGGAACACCCAGTATGTTTGTCAAAATTCTTAAAATTTTATCTTTTCTCTTAAAAAAATGTATCATAAGCTATGGCTATTTCTATAAAGGACGTATTTATCGACCTACAAGAAATTGTCGTATACCTTTGTTGCCGCATTTTTGTAACGTTAGATGTAGAAATTTTTAATTCCTAATATTCATGTAGTGAATTTTTCAGAGGTCAATAAATTCTTTATTTCTAAAAGTAACCATAGCTTATATTACATTTTTTTAAAGGAGAAAGATAAAATTTTAAGAATATTGATGAATATATACAGGGTGTTCATTTAAAAACTTTCCACTCAAGTTATCTTCGAAACGAGACAGATTTGAGAAAATCGCCGAAACACGTCAAGATATTTATTGAGGGAGAACCCCTTAACCACCAGGGCCACCACCCCAAAATTCTTAAATAAGAAGGCGAGTCGAGTGATACATCATTTTAAAGCTCCTGACGAGTACTTTATAACCCTAGAATATGAAGTCAATATCTTCATCTATTACAAAATGGCGGTACTTTAAAAATTACCTAAATACTCGATTTGGATGGTCATATTTCCGAAACTAATAAAGTTAGATGTACTTAATGTGGTATTTTCTTAAAGCTCTTTTAAAGATCTTTTTAATGGTAAGATAAATGTGACGCCCACAAGATTAAAGGTGTCTTTGCTCTGTAAAACTTGGCCGCTCATAAATAGAGGATGAGTATTTGATGAATCTTTTCGCGACATGGAACATGATTGTGTTTTTGAATGCATTAAAATGGACGAGAATTGGCGCCCCAATCCAATATTAAATTAAGATCCTGCAAAAGAGATATCTGCATCGCTCTGCGTTTGTTTTCCAAGTCAGGTTTAGTGATTGGTTTAGGAACCTGAAAATTGGAGTGAAGGGTTACTATCGTCGGCGAAACTATGGATGGAATTAGTTGTGAACGAGAGAAGGTCGTTGATCTGAAGAAGAAACAATGTTGGAATGCCAGAACTGAGCCCTGAGGGACTCCAGCATTTACTTGGTGAAAGCTTGAAGAATGGCCGTCCACAATAACTGATATACGTCGATCAGATAGATAACTAGAGAAGTACAGAGTTTAGTTGAAAGACCATAGGTTGGAAGTTTATTAAGAAGTGCGGCATGCTAGACTCTGGTCAAAAAGCTTTGGATATATCAAGAGCAATGATCTGTGGACTCACCTAGAAACTCAAGGAGACTTATTCCAACAGTGTGATACGAAGGAAAGAAGATCTGCTGTAGATCTTTTGTGGCGAAATCCATACTGCCTGTCATGCAAAATTTTGTGTGTTTTCTAAGTACTTAAGAATTTGTGAATTAATTAATTTTTTCATTACTTTACAAAGAACTGAGAGAATTAAAATTGGTCTATAGTTAGATGGAAGAGATTTAGATCCTTTCTTGGGAATAGGTTGAACACGTGCAGCTTTCCAGCTCTCCGGAAAGATACCTGTGTCGTAAGAAATTCGAAAGTGCCGAGTTAAGATTGGTGCAAGTTCTGAAGCACATTTTTTTAAAACGATTGCTGGTATGCCATCCAGCCCAGACGATTTCTTGGTGTTAAGGGAAGAAAGGATACGCTTAATGTGTTATACTTTAAAAATAATATCGGGCATTTTATGATAAACTGGGGTAACCGCTGGAATTAGATGATTTACGGGAGGGTAAAGAGTTGAATTGGCAGCAAATTGTTTGGCAAATAGTTCTGCCTTTCCTTTAGCGGTAGAAATAATTTCATTTTCCAAAGTTAGTGGTGGGAAAAAACTGGTAGAAAAATTCCTACTAATGTTTTTCGCAAAGGACCAGAAAGATTTGCTGCCATTTGAGCAAGAAAGAACTTTGTTTTTAATACGATTGTCGAAGGAGTCTTTGGCTTCAGAAATTGTTTGATTGTAGTAGTTTCTTGCTTCAATGCTGGCCTGTCGGTTTTCTGGACTAGGATCCTGTAGAAACTTCTTGTGAGCCTGAACTTTTAAAATTCTAGCTTTATCACAAGATTTGGAAAACCAGGGTTTGTTATTGGATTGTTTGGGGTTCTTGATGGTATGTGGAATATAGGTTTCAATGCCCAATTGAATTGATTCAGTTAGTTGATTGCAAATTTGAGAAGGATCACGAGAAGAAAAGCAGATGGAATTCCAGGGGTAAGTGGCGAAGAAGTCCCTTAGGCCATCCCAGTCGGCTGAGTTGTAGTGCCATACGGTGCGTGGTGGCATGTATTCATTTACCTCGGGATGTGCAGGGTAAAATATAGTAACTAAGCCATGATCTGAGCTAGTCAGGGTGCTGTGATAGATGTTTCATAGAGTTCGGGGTTGGTAGTAAGAAAGAGATCTAGGGGATTTGAACTATGATTTGGGGCTCTAGGAAAGTAGGTGGGTTTCATAATAAGATTGGTAAGAGAGTTACTAACTGCAAAGATTTCGGCTGCTCTGCCTTAGGGGTCAGTTTTTGAAGAGCCCAGCCAATCTTTATTATGGACATTGAAGTCGCCGAGCACGATTACTTCAGCCGATGGAAACTGAAAAATTATGCTATCGATCTTTGTTGAAAGAAAGTCAAAAAATTCAACATAGGAATTATTAGATGGGGACCGGTACAAACAGCAGATAAATTTAGTTGAAGACCTAAGGGAAAGTTTGAGCCAAAGGATATCAGGCCTACCCGATTCAAGATTGGAAACTCGAGCACAAGCCATATCGTTGCGGACGTAAGCACATACGCCACCATGTGGGCGAAAAGACGAAATAAGTTCGTAGCCTGGGAAGAGAAGGTGGCTGGTTGAAGATTTAGAACTTATTTGTGTTTCCGTTAGAAACAGTATGTGGGGTTTAGCTGACTGAAGGTGATGGTGAACGGAGTTTAGATTGGTGTTAAGCCCACATATGTTTGCAAAAGAAATTAAACTTCTCGATGAAGGCCTCCCGGATGCACCCCTCGCCTGGAGATCCGAATGGAGGGGTATTTTACCTCCGGAATATTTTACTTCCGGGTGTGCCGCCATCATTTGTACATCGTTTGGGGGTTAAAAGGAAAAAAAAGAAAAGAAAGAGAAGGAAGAAGGAAAACTGACTCACACACCAAGAACCCGAAACGCCCGTTAAGACTTCACGGGTCCTTTAAAGGGTGAGTGGGGTGGTACCACCTCAGGCGAGGAAAGCTCCTCTACCACCTAACTTCTAAGCCATAACATTTTTTTGAGACATACATCAAAATATTTTTGGAACATGCACGTTTAAAAACCCTAAAACTTCTATATAAAACTTTTTGTCATATCTCGTTAAACAACAGAAATATTGGACTTTCCCAGACCATTGGAACAGCCTGTATAGTCGCTGCGCCAGTAATTAAATTGACTTTATAATAATAACACTTTTAAAACCTTTTTAGGGGGTTTCTTTTGACAATCTACCACGAATATTCATACCGCCATATATGAAAGCGGCGCTGTAACCCAGTCTGTCAATGTCAAATATTTCGGACTGGGAAAACGCGTAATTTTTTTGTCGGACAAGACATGCAATTTTTAAACATTGTTTTGAAAATCGTTACAGTTACGAAATTCGCCCAATCTGATACCCAAAACATGTCCATGGGTCTTCCTATAGTACCACCAACAAAAATTGTTTGAAGAAAAAAAGTTTGGCGTCTCGTCAAAATGAAGCTACTCACGAAAAATTAGCTTTTTAGTAATAACTCAGAAAAATGGTCCAGGGATCCCTAACTATGGACACACCCTATATATTGTACATTTTAGGTATGAGCCTCTGTACGGGTGTAAAATCCAGATTAGGCATTAAAGCAGAGACTGATGGTGAAACTGTTGCTAGAATAAGAAGTTGTGGAGCAATAGTTCTTTTAATTTCAACAACCCCAGAATGTGTTATTAGTTGGGAGACATTCAGTTTTATAAATGGTTATACAACCAATCCCTATGATACAACTTGCACCAGTGGAGGATCATCTGGAGGTGAAGTAAGATTGTATTATGTAAAATAATTTGAATTTAATATTGTTTTAATTTTTATACATAGTTTATAATACTAGGATTTAATGATGACCAATAAGAAGTTTTTAGGAATTGTAAATAATAAATATGTAAATTATTGTGAACACAAGACTAATTTAAAAAGAATCGACTATTTTATTTCCCAATTATATCAAAATTATTGTTAAAAATAATAAAAAAATCCTGGAGAAGCCACAGCCTTTATTAATAGGGAAAGTTTGCACAGTAAAATAAGGCCAGGCACTAATACTACCGGCCTTGTTTTGACATCTGAGCTTGCGCAGATGCATGATGGGATAAAGACTTCTTTAATAGGATAGTGCCTGGCTTTATTTATGTCGGTTTTGGGTCGTGCCTTATTTTGGTCCTATTTTAACTTCGGAACTGTTTGTATAACCGAACGGCTGCCGATCATAAAATCTAAAAGTTATTGGAAGTAAAAATATTTTAAACCTTGCTTTTCCAAATGTATTTCTGTAAGGTCAAATCGTACAAAAAAGCCATGTTTTCGTGATTTTTCTCTGACGACACAGTTAGCAATTTATTTACTCAACCAATGGTACATTAAAGTATGACATTCGAAGAATGTTTCATCAAAGTCTTACGAAAAATATTAAAAATACGGCGATGGCAGCAATTGTTCGGACGTGTCTCGAAAAAAAAGTTGAATTGCGGTGCCCTCATAACTTGGTGCTGGATCATCTGAAATCAAAAATCAATGTTCATTCGTTAGATAATACTTTTCCCCAGGCAACGCTGTAAACGAGTTTTTTTCCAATTTTTTTCATTTTTTCGAACACTTTGAAGTGAAAACACAATTTTGTGGGAAAAATCGGCTAATTTGTTATTGCAAAATCAAAATTATGAAAAAAAACTCAGACAGCGTTACCCTCGTAAATGATGTACCACAGAAATAGTGTTTAAAATTTCAAAAGGATCGGTGCAGTAGTTTTGGAGTTATCAGGGGCACCGACTTTGAAAACGTGAGTTGTGGGAAAAACGCTTAAAAGTTTTAATCACAAAAAATCCAGTTAAAACGTTTATAAGCGAATTTTATCGACATACCTCACACTGAGTCATCAATGCCAGGTCCATAGAGGATGTTGCTATCATCGATGATGTCTCAATGCATCTTTTTGCTCCTGTCTACGAAGAATCCTGCCTTCTTTGGTTTGTCGTTCAGCTTCCTGTTCTGCTCGGCTTATGCGTATGGAGTCAGTGGATCGCGCCCATTCATGAGCGCTTGATCCACAACTGATTTCCATGTCTTGCATGAAGGTAAGTAAAGCAAACGAACCTTCATTGAAGACACTGGCTGCCACATAAGCTGCAATTTCAACGACGACAGAGGTTCCACTCAAGTGCTTCGGTGAGATTTTCCAAATAAGTTGGTTCAAACTCTCATTGTTGTTCTGCGTGAAGCCTCCGACACATCGTTCCAGGAGGGCATCTTTGCTCAGATCTTCGTAGATAGGCTTGATTGCATCCAAAACATCCTTGGGAAGAGCACAATACGTGTGTTTGAACGAATCCAATGCATTAGCAGCTGCAGCTTTAGCAATATCGCGCTCAGGAGTCCGCGGAGCTTAGGGTTGGTTTCGGGTATAGGGTACAAAAATCCGGCAGGTATAAAAATACTCATAACTTCGTCAATTTTGCTCCAATTGACTTTGAAATTTTAACACAATATTCTTCAGATATTATAAGAGCTGCGCCTCTGACCTAGGCTGCTAATGAAGTGCATCTAGTGTGTGGACAATAAGCTTAGTGCCGTTTAAAGCTAGATGAGCCTGTAAGTCCGTGTTTACATACATAAAAATAAATATACAGGGTCACATACAGTGAGTGTCCCATTAAAGATCTCAGAAACTACTGAGCATTACAATTTTTTAAATTTTGGCGCTAGGTTTTAAATAATATTGCAAATTTGTATGTTGGCACATTTTTAAATCACATACGGACTGCTAGTTATTAAAATATATATTTTTAAAGTAATACAGAATGTATCAAATATATTTTTTTAATTTGAAATTTGAAAATTTATTAAAGCTTTAATAATAACAATCAATAATTAAAATGTACTAGTATATAAGTACTGTCATGTACGATAAAAAATGAAAATTGACACTATACAGAGTCACTTAAAATTTTGTAAATATTTTCTTGCATTGGTCATACCCTTGATCTAATATCTTTAGGCAACCCTATGCATACCTTGTTTAAATACTATCTTAATATAAATCAGGTTTTATCCGGTAAACAGATGGAGTAAGAGTCGCTTCTAATTCGGAACTTATAGAGACTATAAAGAACAATATCATACAGCGCAATATTTTAGGGTTGACATTGGAAAACTGAATATATTTTTTATGGAAGATATCGGAATAAAATGACGGTACCAAGGGTATCAGAAGATATTAAAAATGCTATACAGGAGTCCGTAAGATATCTAAAAAGACTTGTGGTGACAGTGCAGAGACTGACTAATTCAAGATTTTAACAGATGTCTAGAAGCCTGTGTTTCTACAATTTGTGGTATAGATATACCAAATGTGTTTAAAGATAATTAGGAAGAATTCAGAATTTCAAAATAGCTCTCTGACGACCGCTATAAAAATGCTGTTTTAAATCGTTAACATGAAGTTAAAGTTCTTCATTCTAGTACACTACATAAGGTGTTAAAGAAGTAGCTTTTAACACTTGAAGCTCTTTTTCACACTTTCAAATTAGTGTTTTGTTTCAATGCCTACTACAATAAACTAAACTACAATTAAGTTATCCTGATATCGTCATTGTTCTTTTAGTTCATGTGTCACAAGTTTTAAAATTTGACAGTTTGTAAAAAATTTAATAGAAATTATTGAAAATGATTAGTAATAATGAATTTGAATGACTAAGAAATTGAAAAGGAATTTATACTGTTTAGTATTATTTCTAGATATTTTGGAAATACTGTCATGGAAAAAATATAGCATGGCACACATGCATAAAGTGTATTTTTTTAGTTATGAATTGCCGCACTTGCCCTTAAAGGCTACTATTATTTTCGATAAAGGGTATCTTAAAAATTTATTTCAGTTACAACAAATTGCAAAAATTTGTGGACTTCATAAGCCAGGCCTCATGCAAATTAATGGAGCATTTCATAAAAAAAAACACAACTTGGAAATCTGGAAACGGTGTCGATATTTTTTTTTATCTTTTTGACATTCCACGAAGGCATATGCGTAAATATTAGAGTACCATGGGTGTCGGTGTTATTAGATGTTTAAACCATGCAGTTATGCATTTCACAGCACCTTTTAAACAACGCAGTAGTGCCACCGGGGTCGTTATTTTTAAGTAACTACTACCGCAAATATGTCTTCCCGCTGGGAATCGAACAGGCGACCTATAACTTCGAAGATCAAAGCCTGACCCTGCGCCACGGGGAGACAATTTTATGTTAAATTCTTATATTCGATACTTTCCAGATCCAAATTATCTAAATGTAAGTTTAGCGGTTTTAAGGGTATTTAAAAGTTGCTTTATTAACCCAATATAGAGCACGGGATAAAAATTACTTCATTATTTTAAAATTTTAACTGTTTACCCTAATTATCATATTTTTAGGAAAAAACATTATTTCTTAGAACTGGTCAAGTCCTGTTTCGTAAATCAGACTTCACCGTTAATTTGATTTTCTTTCACTTTATTGAAACAATATTTCGATATATTGTCAGTGACTACAGCGAAGAGAATGAAAAGCCTTAAAAAACTTGAAAGATTTGGGGAGGAAGGAAAGACCTCCGCTGCCAGTAGACTCCACAGTCTAGAAACTCCAGGGATAAAAGAACTGAACGGAATGGGAAGTTCAGGGCCTGTCCAATTGAAACTGTATGGGGATGCATACGCGCGGCACCACGAGTTTCTCTGTTGGGAACTGCAAGAGGAGGGACTATACTGGACACTTGTCGGAGCAGAAGCCGTAAAAGTATCTATAGAAGAGCGATAGATCTCCCACAGCTCGACGATGAGCAAGAGAAGGAAGTCTTTGAGTAAGTAAAGGATCATTAATAAGATGAACAGCTCCTTCTTTGAATGGCATCAAGAATGCTGAGGGTTGTAAGGGGACTGCCATTCCCCAGACATGAGAACAATATTCCAGAGAGGGTCGGAATTTGGGACACATATAGTACCCTTCACTCCACTTTTCAGGTTCCCAAGCCAATCTCTCAACCCGACTTGGAAGGCAAACGCAGGGCGATGCAGATATCTCTTTACAGGGTCTCAATTTGATATTGGATTGGGGCGCCAAATCTCGTTCAATTTAATGCATCCAAAACACAATCATGTTCCTTGTCGCGAAAAAATCATCAAACCTTCCCTTTGCTTATGAGTGGCCAGGTTTGCAGAGCGGGACACATTTAACCTTGTGGGCGTCACATTTGAAAATAGCCTTAACTGGCATAAACACATTATCTATAGCCACCGCGGCGTCAAAAAACTTGGTTTCTTTTCCGAGCCAAAAAGTATTTTCCCCTTCCAATTTATACACTTTGTATGTGTCCCAAATTCGACCCTCTCTGGAATATTGTTCTCATGTCTGGGGAACTTCCCCTACAACCTCAGCATTCTTGATGCCATTCAAAGAAGGGCTGTTCGTCTTATTAATGATCACTTACTCAAAGACTTCTTCTCTTGCCCATCGTCGAGCTGTGGGAGATCTATCGCTCTTCTATAGATACTTTTACGGCTTCTGCTCCGACCTCCTGCAGCTCTCCAACAGAGAAACTCGTGGTGCCGCGCGTATGCATCCCTATACGGTCCAATTGGACAGGCCCCGAACTTCCCATTTTGTTCGTTCTTTTATCCCTAAAGTTTCTAGACTGTGGAACCTACTGCCAGCGGAGTCTGTTTTTTAAGTTTTTGCTAACCCTGTATACAAAATTAACATTTTCTCTTTGTAAATCACATTTTTTTACATTTTTATTAAAAATTACTTTTTTAAAAAAGATTAAATTTTTGGTCCATTTCTCTTCTTGGTAACCCCATCCGTGGACAGTGGCAACCCCCTTACCCAAAGGAAAACAAACCTTTACAATAAATACTTTGTAGTTTTTTCGTGGATCTTTTCTTTTTTAAAGAAATTTCTTATAAAAGAATTTCAGATACCTCCAAAGGCAAAAATTGTAATGCAATGATAAAATTTGAGTAAACTTACGAAAAACTAAAGAATTCGCTTTTAAACGTAAATTTTTCTTTGGGGGAGGGCAAGCACAAAAAAATTAAATCGCTTATTCCAAATTAAAAATGTTCTTTAACAATGTGTTGATCCTAAGGTCAATAGCATGGTTTATATATGATGTGGCTCCCATGCTTTACTATATAAAACATTTACTTACTATACAAATTGGGTTGCAAATCCTAAACAAAGGTTCAAAGGCTTTCGGTCAAAATTATATTATTTTTATATAACCTGAATGAAAATAAATAGTAGATAATATATATTTTATTAATTTATTTATTTTGAAGTAATCTTAACTTTTATTATAATATGCAAGGGCAGAATAATTCTTTATAGTATATAAAAGGTTTAATTTTCTTAAAATGTTAATACAATATCTTTATTCTGGGGAAAAGCCAAATATTATTACAAATTTTGTAAAACCTCAAACTGGAGAAACTGATATAAAACATTTTCAAACTAAAAACAGACTAATCGATTTAAATACAGATTTAAGGGAATTTTATGCTAATCATATTAAAAATAATACTTTAAAAAAGCTTGAAGAATTTCAAGAAAGAGATTCAGGTTATGCCCTTCTTGAGATTTTACAACTGAAAGTTAATTTAAATCATTATTCACCTATAAATATTGGTAATTCTACATTTATTGAGGTTCCTAAATTTATACAGAAAACAAGGGGAGTTCTTAATATTAGAAATAATGATGAGTATTGTTTTCTATGGTCTATTGTAGCAGCTCTACATCCATGTTCGGATGTTCATAATCCCAATAGAACATCTTCTTATCCACATTTTAGTCAAATACTTAAATATGATGGAATTACTTTTCCTATAAAATTAAAAGACATACCTAAATTTGAAAAAATGAATAACCTTTCAATTAATGTATTTTCTTTTGAAAAAGAGAGATTCTACCGGTATGTTTAACACAATTTAATTTTTTAACCAAAATTAATCTCTTAATAATACCAACTATAAATTCTTTTGACTCTGATGAGGAAGATAGTGAAAACGATAATAAAATGAATTTGTATGAAAATATACAGAATTTTGAACAAGTTTTTCATTTTACTTTAATTAAAGACTTATCTCGTTTACTCTGTAAACAAAGTAATGATTTAACAAATAAAAATTCTATTGTGATAGGTGTCTCAATCACTTTTATTCAAACGAAAATTTAAATAAACATATGTTTACATGTAAAAACTTAACACAACCAAAATAACTCTGCCAACAGAAACGGAAAAATTTATTTCATTTTCACAATATAAAAATAAAGAAAAAGTCCCCTTTGTTATTTACGCTGATTTAGAGTGTATATTAGAAAAATATGAAGATACAAATACTTTAGGACAGATGAAAAAATTCAAAAACATGTCCCATTTAGTATTGCCTATAATTTAATATGTTCATATGATAACTCCTTATCAAAATTTAATTTATACACTGGTAAGGATTGCATAGTTTGGTTTGTTTTACAATTACAAGAATTATCAAAAAAACTATCTCATTTATTTTTAAATACAGTTCCAATGACTCCATTATCAGACCAACAAAAACGGGATTTTGCTCTATCAACCACATGTCATATTTGCTAATCGGAATCGGTCCCTTGATGATATTTTAAAATGTCTTACCTAGTATTTTATTCAAATAAAAATATACCATATAATTCACTAATTTTATCTAAAAACTTAACTCCATTTTAGCTCTCACTGAATTATTAACCCCTTAACTACAATCAACTTTAATAAAATAAATCAAATTAGAGCAATTATTGGCTATAAATTTATTAATGCATTTTTATATTAGGAAAAACTGGGTTCAAATGGAATACTTCTAATGCCAGTCCATACACAAACAGCACATAAGCATCACCAGTTCTATTTTAAAAATGGATACCCATTCATGGCCATATCAAATGCTTTAGGGTTACCAGCGACTAGTGTACCATGTGGGTTTGACAAAAACGGAATGCCTGTTGGCATACAGGTTCGTAATTCTGAATGATTAATATGAAATAGCCATTTTCTATACCTGTTGCTAAATAGTATTATTTTAGGCAGTGGTGATTCATGACATTTTTACTCAGGGGGCACAAGCAAAAAAATAAATAATAATAAGAACTTACACTTTATTTAAAAAAAAGTCTATTCGCCTATTTCTCTTACTGCAGAATACTTCGATCACTTTATTTGTGACCGAACACCCACAAATCCAGTCATATTTTTCATAACTATTCTTATTAAAAACTCTGTTGTATGCCCTAGTTTTACTAGTAGATGAACCAACGACTTATGGACCAGGTTTGTTTACGTTTGAGCCGTTGTCATCAATACATCACAGTAAAAGCGCTAAAATGCGGTTTGCCAAATTTAAATTTTCCACTCTAAACTTACTAACCACAAGTTGTTGTTGGATAAACCTCTATATTAAAGAATTTTGTAATATAACTTGTTAAATGAACAATACATATATTTTTGTCATTTTAAGATATCATAATAAAAAAATATGTTCAAATATTATTATATCTTTTTAAAAAATCAAAATTCTGAAAATACGTGATTATTTGTTAATCCCGGCAACGCCTCCCAGGGATTTTTACTCTATTGTAAATAAAATATGAATGAACTTTTCCTAAACGCTTGTGGGTGACGCCCCCTTTGCTTTGTCATTTCTGTTGGTTTCCTGTCATTTGACAATTTGGGAAGCCAAAAGTGATAAAATAAAGCTTATAATGCGTTTTTTTGTGTATTTTCTGGTGTTTGTTGATGATTAGAAAGTGTTTTTAAAAACAATATGGGTAGGCAGTGCTTTGTTTGTAGAAGGGTAGATTATTCATTTCCGCACCTCACTTTTCACAGGTAAATAGAGACCAACGTCGTTGGGTGCATACTATCAACCAAGGTCAAAAGTAAGTCCGACCATTTTCATTTCTCGCTTGTTCACCCCCTTTACCTATTAGGATTGTTGGCTTAATGTTTATCATAAAATTATAAATGAATCGCTGGGTCCATACGTCGTTGAGATGAACAATTAATTAGAAGATCGGGAGTAATTTGTTTAATTAAAAGTTTCTATTCAAAAGGCAAACTATCCTGTAGTTGAAACTGCACCGCATTTATGTCCATTGTTGATCCATTTCTAAATTATCTAATTATCACATATCACATCATATAACTCTCAACATATGCACTAGTCAAATAAACTTGTTAAAATTAAACGTATATTCAACGATTTATTTACACCATATAATCATAATCAACAATAAATATTGCTACTAAAACTCTACCGGTCCCAAAACTACGGCCGTTTAAGCTTCGACGTCTGCCTGAACACACGTTATTTGTGCCGATGCACTATGCTATTTTCGCGTTTATTATAGTAAAAAAGATGTAAGTCGCGGATAAAAATAGATAAGACAAAGCAGGAACAATCCTCTCGTTCTAGCACACGAATCTAACTTCATTCGTTTCGTTTATGCCCCAGGCTTGGGAAGAAAGTTTTGACATTTAGGCGTTGCGTTCGAGTAATTTAGAAGTTAGTTTTGAGCGAAGTATTTAGAAGTAAGATAGGCCGATTAATTTTCGGAAGATTGGCGTGATCTAGAATGTATATTCTAGATCACGCAATCCACAGGTGATTTAAAGGAAGATTTTTGTATTACCAATTTAAAATGAGTTATCTTGTTTATCAGTTATTAAAAATTAGTTACCTAATTACTGTTTGACCTTGAGCGTATGAGTCATTGTGTATACCGCTTATGTAAATTAAAATACGTGGCTTTATCGATTTATTTACTTAATTGTGTTATAAAAGCCTATATTAAATCTCCCCGTGGTTAGTTGTGTGTGGAGAATTGTTTGAACTATCATTTATAAAAACATATAAAAGTATGTGAAACGATTGTATAAACAGTTTTACCACTAAAGCTTATATAAAAAAACATCAAAGCAATTCGTGTCCGAGTAGAGCGTTTGGTATACGTAATAAGTTAGGTGAAAACGAAGAAAAAAACAAACAACTGCTACTTATTAAGTCATGACTCTAACAATTGCTACAAGAAGAACAAACCAGATTAGTTCTAATAGACAAGATAATAATAATTAATTTTTCTTCCAAATCTTCCAAGGATTAAGTGGCCTAGAACGAGAGAAAAACACATACTTGCACGCGAATCACAGAAATATGTATTTTTTATAAGTATTACTTTATATTTAGGTAATGGCAGCTCCCTATCAAGACCGATTGTGTTTAGCTGTTGCTGAAGAATTGGAACGCCATTTTGGTGGTTGGATTCCACCTCCGGAAAAAGGCGAATATTAAAGTAAAATACGTGAAAAACTTTGGTGTTAATAAAATGTATTTTATTTAAGTACTGGAACTGAACACAGATATATGTATATATTTTTAAGATAACCTCGTTTTTTAGAAATAGCTTAAAAAAATTAAAATTATAAATAAAAAAAACTTTCGAAACATATTGAAAATTTGGACATTAAAATCCAGGAAGAAAAGTGTCCCCTGGGTCCTTATTTTCGATTAAAGGGAGGAGAAATTTCTGATAGAAAGGGTGTAAAATTTCTGTTTTGCTTGCCTCTTTTTATTATACATTAAAATGTTGCCAATTTGTAAAGAGAGAAAATGTTCTCTTGGAAAGCCCTTTATTCTTTTACTGTTGAAAACCGGGCCCCTGGTTTTATATAGAATCGCATTCCTTATCCTTACCCTAATTCGCAAACTTCGTATCTCCATAATCTGAAACTTAAGAGGAAAAAAAGAAAAACCTATTGTTTAGTTTATTATTTGGAATGGTAATATATTTAATTAGTTGTATAATATTATGCCTGAAAAATGAGGTTTTCGGATACCTACCTAACGTTCGTTCATTATTCAGTTTTTCGATTTTTAATCAATTCTGGAAATACAATGTTTGTGAATTAGAGGTAATGTTATATTTTGTTACCCTAATTCGCAAACCGAGTATCTCCATAAAGAAAAAAATTATCAGATACGAAAAACTTTTTGTTTAGCCTATTATTAAGAATGTTAATGTGTTCCATTAATTGTTATTAATATACATGGGCAATACAAAATGTAGTTATAATAATATGACTGGAGTTACGAGGTTTGCGAATATAGGGTAACGATTTGGCGCGGTATTACAAAATTACATTAACTTTAATAACATCAAAACAGAGTATTCTAATAGACGATGACAAAACTAGATTTTGTTATTCAAGTTTTTTTGGCACGATGGTACATAGCAGCATAAATTTAGTAATCTATAGTTTTTACATACTTTTAAAACTCTTCTATTTTAAATGTGGTGTACCAAGTTTAATTGCAATTGGGGTATTTCAGTTATTAAATAATATACAAAGTGTCCCAGGATAGGTTTCAACACGAAATTTTGGAAAAACTTTATGCATGGTCCAAAACTAATAAATACAAAATTTTACTCCAATTGGTATGTTAGAGGGCGATTTATAACTAAAAATATGAACAATGGTCAGAAACTTACTGCTTTTGTAAAAAAAAAATTGTTTTAGTTAGTGTTGTAGAGAAATGAATTTTATGACAAAATTTAAAGTTAAAGCATGAGAGTTAAACAAATGTAAATTTCAATTTTTACATTACGCACATTCCAACTTAAATAATTGGAAAAAGGAAAGAAAATTAAAAAAAATAATAATAATTTTAAATATTTTTAAAAAATCGATTCCTTAAGCCAAGTATTTTAGGCACTGTTAATGTAAATAATGCACAATATAAAGATTGACAAAAATACTTTAATTATCCAACTTATTTTGACAATAAATTAAATTTTCCACAACATTTACTTAAAATTTTGTCCTATTAAAAAAATATTATAATATAATATAAAATAACTAATAATATTTTTAGGTATAACTAGCCCTGTATAATACCAATCGGAGTAAACTTTTTGTATTTATTCGTTTTGGACCATGCGACCAGTTTTCCCAAAGGACGTTTAAAATTTAAAAAATTTTTGGTCCATTTGTCCTCTTGTAACACCTATCCTCGGACACACTCTAGAATATTGCGGTTTTCGTAAATCTGAGCTAATTTTTTTGTATAAAACATCAGTCAATTGCTTGACTAACACTTTTAGTCTCTCAGACCGATGTTAGCCTTCTTAATATAGCAAAGATTCTTGACAAATAAGAATTAAAAGTTTTTTTATTAAGCAAGAAAAACTAAAGAGATAATTTTTAAATAAGTAACATAAAAAAAAATAGTTTTCTATATTTAATTTACATAAGAGACGTTTTATATAAAGGTTAATAAAAGTTTATTTTGTACAGGATATTTCATGTTTCATCTATTCATTCATAATTTATGGTTATAGTATTAAGGCTACTTTCACATACATTTACATTTTTGTCATATCTATTGCTATATCCGGTGGTACCATGGTAACTATAAACTTTAAGGTACCCAACTGTGTACGTGCATGAATCTGGTAGATTGTTGATAGTTACCGAACTATTCGTAGCTGTAAAATTCAGATAGACATTATCTTTGTACAACTCTCCTAAAGCTGTGCAGCTATTTTCTTGAGAGGAACAGTTTAGTGCGATGTATAGGTTTAGCTGGTTGGTATCCTAAAAGTGGTATACAAGGTGTTTATAAATGGTCTTTACAAAATTCTCACCACACAATCTTTTTGGATCGAAAGTACAACGATCTAACGTAATTAATCTTAGTCGAAAGGTTCCTGGTTTGCGGGATACAGGCTGCCAAAGTTTTGGTAATGATTTCACAAACCGGACGTACCTCGATTTTAATGAAATTTGGTATACGGGGATTTTTTGAGGTGCTAATTACGAATCTGAAAGAATTTTAGTTGGACTCGTTTCTGTTCTCGAGATATTTATCATCAGACATGATATCCACAACAAACCTGAAATTCACTATTACCCCCTTCTTTTTGCACTCAATTGTTGATTTAAAGCTAAATTGTAACCCAATATTTGATTTCCCTTTAAAAGCACCATTTTTTCCATAAAATTGCAAAGCTTCACTTTGAATCATTTCCGATCGCGGTAGCCTTGGCGGCGCTGTGATTAAAAGGAAGCTTTACCACTTTCAACTGCGATTGTGCGAAGCTTTACCATTTAATGAATAAATGGGCAAAACATAAATTAAAGGCGTCCTTAGCGGTGGAAATCAAATATTAAGTACCAATTTAGTGGAAAGACTCAAGAATTTAGTGCAAAAAGAAGGGGATAATAGTTAATTTGGGTTAGTTGTGGTTATTACATTTTGATGATCACTATCTCTAGAACGAAACGAGTCCGACTAAAAAATTCTCTTAGATTCGTAATCAGCGCTTCAAAAAACCCCCGTATACCAATTGTCATTAAAATCGGCGATGCGTCCGGTTTGTAAATAATTACCAAAGTTTTTATTTAATTTTAGTTACTTTCTAAATATTTTATTTACCATAAGACAAGGTTTTCAAAGTGCGAAAGCAAAATATGCCATTTTTTGTTTCGTAAAATATAGAGGGAGCCACCTGCAGACCTTCGCTTAGATTCAAGTTTAATGCCTTTGTTTTTGTCCTAGTATTTTATAATTTTAATTGGTTAAAAAATAAGGGTGTGGAATTTTCCAATTTTAGAAAATTACAAAACTCTTTCCAAAAAAAAAAGTCCGTTTATATTAACTAATAACAACTTCCGTAAAAGTAACAACTTCCGTAAAGTGGTTAGGTTTTATTTTAAAGGGTAATTGATGCCCGTGTATATCATACCATAAATTGTGAAACTTAACAACTTTTAGTATCATAATTCATTTTTATAAGTATTAAATGAAAAGCAAGATTTAAGAATTGGTGTTGCTCGAATGTATGGTAAAAAATATTAAATAATATTTTTGCTTTATTTAACAGTAAATTTAATTTTTTTATTTTACCAATGTGTGTTTTTTTTAATATCATGTTTTTTACACTTACAGTCATTGCTAAAATATGTCCTTGTGCAATAAACATGGTCCAATCAGTCTCCAGGGAGTCAATTTCAATGACATACCCGTTTTCTTATCGGGCTGAAACATAGTTCCAGCCCAAAATTCATACCAAATACCTCTTTCTGGTGGTAAATACACTCGAAGTTTAACGTTTCCACTGGAAAATGGATGTGCAATTAATAGCTCACTTCCTATGGTGTATTGTCTAAAAATAAGGATTCTTTATTGTAGAAAATGTCTCAGCACCGTTTTGTGTATGATAACCTATATTTAGTTAAAAATTGAATGCATATTGAAAATATTTTTAGTATAAACAATATTGAACCAGAGCCATTGAAACAAATAGTAATATAAAACATATAAAAACGCATTTTTTAAGAAAGTAGAGCCACAAACATTCTTAATAATAATAATAACTTTTAGAAAAACAACATAACTGCTATGTACCCTCTTTTCACATGAAACTAATACCTACAAATTTTTTGGTAAATTTCTTGATAGAGGAAGAAAGTGCGTTTCTTTATTAAAGACAAAGCTTAAAAAAAAAAGATTTTTGTTGGGATAGAACTTTTAAAAATAAAATTTTAATAATGCACTTTTGTCATAAAAGAAATTTTTAAATGGATATTTAGCTTAACTTTCTTTTAACAAAGAATTGAGAAATTACACCAAATCCCCTGAGTTAAAAAAGAGTTGGACTTATTTAGAATTTATAAAGTACTAGTCGACTCGTGCCCACTTCGTTGGGCGTTAATTGTATTTTTCTAAGCTTTCTGTTTAATCATAATAAATGTAGCCCTCTCTATAGCGTTCCTGAATAATGTGAGCTTTCTGATTGTGAAAGAATTACTCGTGATCGGTTCAGTATTTCGACAGTAAGCCCTTCCACAAATGGCACAATTAAAGTTACAAACTTTACATCTTCATTTATAATATTAGAATAAGTTAGCATCAGAAACCAAAATCTGCCTAAAGCATCTCACTCCCATATAACATTTTTTGCCGGCGTTGTACATTTTAGTTTACTGGCATTGCCAACACTCTTTAATGGCAAGGCATTGGCAAAAAGGTATCAAGGACGCGAAAGTGGGCAATTGGCCGTTATTGAGGCCACGTGTTGCCAGATAATGTGATGGCATCCGTCATTAATAGTTATGATGAAAAAGTCGTTGAATGATGATCCATCGTTAATAAGTTATGCCAAAGTTGTTTAGGATGATGGCATCCATCATTAATAGGTTATTGGCAAAAAATGCGTTTAGGATAATGTGCATTTATCATTAAATAAGTGTTGCCAAGTTTTATAAAGTTGAATGTCCCAAAGGTTAAATAACATATTTAGGAATTTTCTTAATCGAGAAAAAATGAGAAAAAAGGCAGGAAGAAAACTTAATCCAATAAAAAAAAACTCACATAATATAAATTTTTATACCGTAACAATAAACCAAAGAAAATAAATAAAAAAGTACGTAATAAAATTAAGACAAAGATAGTAAATCAAAAGAAAACACTTTAAAATAGTAAGTATTTAAGGGACACTTACACTCAATTTTCAGATCCAAAACATAGGGAGAAATATTTTAAAGAGGTTAAATGTCAAAAAAAACTATTAAATATATATAATTTTTTTATTAACACGTCTTTAAAACTTTTAATAAGGCAACTCCTGATTTCATATATTTTTTTAGGTAACTACAAATTTAAAGGTTTTTAAACAAAATGTTTACAGCTCCTAACAGTCTACTTGAATAACCCGCCTTCTTGACTAGCCATCACCAATTAATTACACAACATACACTAATTAGGTAATGAATACACTTAATTATGTCTACTAAAAACTCTTTTCTTTAAAAAAGAAACTAAAAGCTAGAAAACCACGTAGAAAACAATTGCACAAAGCGGCCAAACAAAAGCAAGGGTTGCCTCATCTGTCAAATTGTCAAATCTTGTATTTCGGCTAAGCGGGAAATTTGAATTTATCACCTTCGGTCAGAAATCGTCAGAAATTAACGTAGCTAATTTTACCATCATTTATTTTTATTCTCTCAAAAATACATAATAAACATTTTGTTTGACTTAATTTTTATTTGCATGATTTGTATCAATAAAATGTTAGGAAAAGGCCATTTCCTTTAAATTATGTTAAAAAACATAAAATAATGTTGTTTAGCCGCCATTATAAATAAAACAGATCAAAAAAATTGCTCGAATGTTAGTTAAATACCAATGTTAATAATATGGTTTGAAAAGTATAAATATGCGTTGAAGGTTTGCCTTCAAAAATCCAATATTTATTTGCCTGCAACAAAAAGGCATGCTTTATTTAATCAGGATTGGTATACCGCCATTTTTGTATGCTTGCCGGCAATTCGCCTGCATGTAAAGTTTATTGGCAATTGAGTGTTTATTTAGGGTTAACTTTTTAATGCGTATTAGATGTTGGCCTAATATTGCCACCAATTGCCAATGCTTTACCATCAATGCCAATATGAAAAATGTACATTGCCGGCAAATAGTGTTTGCTGGGTTATTTGTAAAAAAAGAGATTTACATCCGCAGAGAATCGAACTCGGGCCACCCGCGTGACAGGCAGGCATTCTACCACTGGACCACCGCTGCTTATACACGTAGTTACAAACTGAACCTCTTTATAATATTAGTATAGATTGATATTCATTATGTCATTATTTTCCTTCAAAATGATTGCTTATATCATTATAAAATATGGCCTATAGCACTTCTATAGTGTTAGCTTTCTAAATTGTGGAAGAGTTTTTATGATCAGTTTAGTATTTCCGAAGAAATAAGCCCTCTACAAAGTTATAGTTTATGCTAGATAGCCGACCCGTTGCCCACTTCGCTGGGCGTTAATCTCTGAACTTTTTGTTTAATCATAATAGAATATAGCCTATAACACTCTTGAATAGTGTGAGCTTTGTGAGTGCTACAAATAATTTTGTGATCAGTTCAGTACTTTCGAAGACATAGCGGCTACAAGTATACAAACTTTACAAATTTATAATATTTAATATAGTATATTATAGTATAATATAGTATATAGTATAGAAGTATAGATGTCTAATGTTCTCTCAACTTTAAAAATCAAAAGCTTACCTGTCCATAGTAAACGGTTGAAACGTTCGTATAGTAATTATAATATATTGGCCTGACTAAAGGTTCTTTCTTTTCCAAAATAGTGTAATAATAGTCGATTAGCAATCTTCGTCTTTGAATTGCTAATTCAGCAGCTCTCGTAGCGAATCCAGAATTTAGATTGGTCGGATCTCTAAACGGATCGTCTATAAAGTCAAAATATTTGTTTAGATTTAAACGAAGCCATATTAATAATAATAATAATAAAATAGTAAATTGGTTTATGATTTCAAATAAAAAAACTCATGTAGTGCATTTTTTAAATGGATTAATTTAAAAAACTAAAGCTTTAGAATATATTAGAGTAAAATTGACAGATAAAAATTTAAAGATCTTGGAAATAAAAATTTAATATAAGGAGAAGTTGTGTGGCACAGTATTTTAAAGGTTCTAACGAGTACTTTATAACCCTAAAATATAAACTCAATACCTTTCTCTACTTCAAAATGACGGTACTTTAAAAATAACCTGAACACCCGATTTGGATCTCCTTATTTCCGAAACAAATAAAGTTACTTAATGTGGTATTTCCTTAAAGCTCTTTTAAAAATTATTTTAATGATAATACTGGTAATAACATACAGGGTATAACAAAAACCATATATTATTTTCTTAAAGTACCCCGTATAATATATAACCAATAAAAAGATCTTTAAAAAGCTTTAAAAAAAATCAAATTTAGTACATCTAACTCTAATACTTTCAGAAATATGGCCATCCAAATCAGATATATGGATCATTTTTAAAGTACCGCCATTTTGTACTAGGTAAAGGTACTGACTTTATATTTATGGGTTATAAAGCACTTGTCAAGGGCTTTAAAATAATACGCCACACAACCCCTTTTTTATTTTTTTTCCCAAGATGCCGCCCAGCCGCCATCTTATAAATGGTGGATGCATTACTGTATGTATCAGGTATGTAACGATTTTCAATAGTTCCTAAATAACTTTCAATTGGCTTATTAGAAATAACGAAACTTAGTATAAGAACTTATTTTATCAATGCCTTCAACATCATCTTATACAATTTTGTTGTAAAATCAATAGTAGAGCCAATATTTAAAGGTATTAAAATATTCATGGGATTTCCTAAGGTTAGTATGGCGATGCAGCACCAGCAGCGGGACTCTGTTCTCTATAGAATTCTACACCTCGATTTCTATTGTACGATTTCTACTCGAGAAGTCGAAAACTTTTTGGTACTCTGTGTCACAATAGACTAAACATCGGAAATGTTCGTAAAATGTCTATATGTCTACTAATACTTCTCTGTTTAACTGTGCAAGATGAAAAAGGACACACATACAGCTATTGCGAATTACGGAATATCATTTTCATCGATTTTTATTTATCCATCTGTTAATTTTTTTAAATTAATCCATTTAAAAAATGAAAGGGAGGGGCGCATTAGAGCAATGCTCTGTTTATCTTATTTAGAAATATTTTTTAATTTATTGTGAACACCTAGTATAAAAAAAGTATAAATTTTGGGAATTCTAAAAATATACATTTTTGGGAATTTTAAAATAAGTATACATTTTAATTAGTTTACTTAACATTGGGAAATTTGCTACATAAAATTATACGTGAGGTGTCAAGGTCTTAAAAGTATAAATTAAACAATTTTCTAGGTTAATTTTATAATAATAAAATAAAAAACATTAAACAAACTGGGTAGCGTAGAAATGCAAAACAAACACGGGAAAATTTGATTTTTAAAGAAGGGAGAAAGAAATTAAAAGGGATTTATCAGCTAACAAGTAGTTAGTGAAGTCAAGTAGAAAGTTAAAGTTGTAGTTAAGTCCCCGTACGGGCTATCCCTAGTTGGGGGTATGCCCGTACTAAATTAAGTTAGTCAAATAAGTTAAGTTTGTTTTAAAAAAATGCAAAGTTAGTTTTGATGGTCCACCGGTTTAATGGTTCCAGAAGATAGTTCCATATGGTAGACATTGGTCCAAGTGACGTAAAGTGGCCCTATATGTATGTATTTCAAAATTAAACGTCACATAATAATAAAAATAATATAAAATATATTCTATATCATCCCTAAAATGTTCTACAAAATAGTCCCTTTTCTTAAAATATCAACTGTACAAATATTTACCTGATGATACTTGGAAATACGGCATTGTAGCAGCCGCTAGATACCAGCGCAAGCAAAGGGTTTCATGTAGGGTTTTATTGTAGCTATTGGTATCTCCACAAACTGGTATACCAATCATGTGATTTCCTAAAGTAAAATTTATAGAATGTATTGATGGTTTTTAAAAATTTAATTCAACAATATAACAAGACAAGAAAAAAGCCATTTTAATGCCCGGCAAAATCACTAAAATCTGATATGGTGTTTTGTATGTAAGATTCGTTTTTGTCTAACATGTAAATTAGAGTAAAAGCCGGCTACTCATTACGCGGTACTTGGCGAGTAACTTGACTCGGAATATACTTGGCAAGTATTTTTGAGTGCCAAGTAAGCTATCTACATTACGCAACTACTTATAGAATTGCGAGTTTTTGGAAAGTACATGTAAAAAAACAACAAGTAGTTTTTAAAGATGAACAAAAGTGAAACGACAGTTTTAGCTGCTTCTGTAACAATCAGTTGTGGTTATATTTTATTAAGAAATAGAAAAAGAAGTGCAAATATAGAAGGTGGTGGGTTAGATCTTTTAACAATAGTAAAAATAGGTAGGTATTTTTCTTTTTTGTATATAAAGTGGGGTTGCTACCAAACTATTGCTAATTACCCCGAAAAAGTTCAAAGTCCTCGAAAAAAAAACATTTAAAGATACAACCACAGCTTAACAACGTTTATCGTTTAGTGGAATATTGTTAATTCCACTAAAAATATTAAAACGCAAATACTGACAAAATATGCCAATCGGACTTTAATAGTTATTCCTGCGACCCTTCAATTCGACTTGCCAAGTAACGTGTAATGTAGCGCCGGTAAATAAATTGCCAAGTCAAGTACTTGGCTCCTTTGACTTGTGATAGTTTTCCGCTACAGCTCGGGAAGCGCAAGTAACTTAGCCAAGTCTAAACGAGTCGTCATATACACTATTTGCTACTTACCAAGTACTTGGCAAGTATCGCGTAGTGAGTAGCCGGCTTTGTGAAATATTTACATTATTACAATTTTATTGTCATTAAAAAGTGGATGCTCTTGGAAAGCTATTACACAGTCAAAAATCTAACTTAGAAAGAAAAGAAGACCATATCAGATTCTAAGGATTTTGCTATGCATTAAAATGACTTTTATTTTTCTAAACGAAAACCGTTCGTCGTCGTACGGAAAAATATCAGATCAAATTAACTCCAAAGGAAATGATTATGTCAAAAATTATTATATTGATTTAAAGAGAATAACAGTTGCGTACTAGTTTATTTTTTTAATTTAATACAACGAACGCCCTTTATATTTTTTAAAACTTTTACAGCAAAAATTTAGTGTAATAGTCAAAAGAAGTAGTAGTTCCTGGGCCAGTGTTAAAATTTACTTCATGATAGGTACTAATACTTTTTAATCTTTTTAGGGGTTTTTTTGACGAGTCTACCACGAATATTAATACCGCCATATATGGAAGCGGCGCGTTAACCTAGCCTGTCAATGTCAAATATTTCGGGTGACGGACCGGGCAAACGCGTAACTTTTTTGTAGGACAAGTTTACCACAATGTTTTGCATGCAATTTTTAAACATTGTGCCAAAAATCGTAACAATTGCAGTTACGATACCCGCACCACCCGATACCCAAAACATGTCAATGGGCCTTATGGTTTCGTGACAGTAAGTGTGCATTTACAACCAGGGCCATATTAACTGTTTGAGGCGCCCTAGGCAAGAATTTTCGAAGCGCCTATTTTCCACCAAGAAAATTTTTGAAGAGCAAAAAAACAAAAAGGAGGTCTTTTCCTTCGTAGCGCCTATTTTGAGTGCCAGGCGCCAAAATGACAAAAAAAATAAAACAAAAAAAAATTAATTCCCTCCTTTCTACGCCTATTTGCCTATTTCATTCCAAAGCACCTGTCTAGCGTCTATTTTTTCATGGCGCCCTAGGCTGTAGCTTAGTTAGCCTAATGGATAATACGGCCCTGTTTACAACCAATTCTAAAATTTTAAATTGACATTTAAACAATTGGTGTATTCCTTTTAACTTGTAGAACCGTTCTTCAGAACAGTTTTAAAAGGAACAACAAAAAACAGTGGAATTTGCCCGTTGACGTTTGTTGTTCTTTGTTTTAGTCATCCGTGGTTTATATTAATTTTTTTCGGGATAATTATCTAACCACAGTTAATTATTATAGATATTTTTCAAATATAACCAAGTATTTTTACTATTTGCCTTTTTGCATATGTCATTAGTGTCAGAACACTTCGTGCACCTCCTTCGATGATGGTGCATGAGAGGTAAGGGAGAGGTTATAGAACGGTTCTGCAGACCAACTCCACTATAAAAGCATAGCGGTGGGCCTAACACTGATTTTTTGATATCGGTGATCGCTGCTACTGCTATCTAAAAGTAGCTACTACTAACAACTGTGATATTATCACTCTTTACGGGAACATGCTAAATTTTCATAAATAAAGTCATAGTTAACCTTGTTAAAATGAAATGAATAAAAAATATATCATTTTTAAATACATTCTGTCATTTAATATACATATAATTTAATTATTAATTTGCATTAGCAAATAAAAAAACGGACATTACACGAAGTATATCAAATGTCTAAATTTTTTTTATAAACATTTATAGCTTTGATCATATTTTTAGGCAAGCCATTCGCGATAGATTTATTAAACAAATCAAATTGATAAAAAAAATAGTTTTTATCCGGTAAGCAAGCCAATTCCCATCCCGTTTCACGTTAACGTTAACATGCATAATCACCATAAACATAAACGAAAGAGGTTAGAATCACTGAATCGCAATCACAATCACCGTCAGGCAATCGCAGTCGCCGTTTAATTTTGTGGTTACGGGCAGCGCCACCTCTGCGAACTGCGAATATTAAAAAGTGATTGTTTCACTGCTATCGCCAGGCGCAAGTAGCAGCTACCAAAATGATTTGTTAGTAACCGGTGATTGGTAGCAGCGACTGCGATCGCAGTCACACCTCTAAAAAGCAATACTTACGGAGTCGTTCTGGGGCGGTTCTAAAGCATAAAACGAATACACCACTTTTAAACTTCACTTGTCAAATTCAAATTTGATAAGTAAAGTTTAACCAATTTTTTAAATATCAATTTGAAATTTCAGAATTGGTTGTAAATATAGCATAACACTTACGATTTTTGCACAATGTTTATAAATTGCATGTAAAACATTGTGGTAAACTTATCCGACAAGAAAAATAATCCGCTTCGCCGCTCCGTCCCTCAAAGCATTCATTATTAAGAGTCTGAGGTTGACGCGACGCTTCCATACATGGCGGTATGAATATTCGTGGTAGACTCGTCAAAAGGAACTCCCCAAAAAGGTTTTAAAAGTGTTATTATTATAAAGTCAAGTTTGTTACTGGCCCAGGGACTATATTAATTTTGTAGAAATATCTAGAGTGGTAGGAAGATTATGACAAAAATGGCAATTTTTCTTAAACTTTAACACCCTGTATCACGAAAAAAGCACTTTATGGCATAATTTAATTTGTTTTTTTAATTTTCGATTTATACCATGTTAAAAATAAACCTGTATCAATTCCTACCTGTTATACTACTAAATACAATTTTATTTATATACATTCTAAAGTTATCCCAAGAAGTTTCAAAATTTTCTAAAATTTCTGGTTCAGTATCTCCATAGGTTTTAGTGGCGGATATTACAAACATGTGCTTATATTCAGTAGTGTTATTCAAATATGAATTTAAAGCATGGTACTGAGAGGAACCGTACAAGTTGTGGGTTTCTAAATGCATCCGGCCATCTGTACCCAATAAAGTCCAAGGTAAGGTGTATTGCAGCTGTTTATTAATTTCCTAAAATAAATAGTATATTTCCTAACTACTGCTGAAAGTACCACTACTTCGCACGCGACTGCTGTTGACCGAACGACGCGTAGCGAAGTTCGGTCAAGCAGTCAAGTATGGAAAAGGCACTTTCGGCACGTGTTAGGAACGCTACTACAACAAAATTTCCTTTTAATACATACATGAAAATCCTTCATTGCGACTCACTAATATTTGGTTTAAAATTTTTGTACTTTTCCGCACTGGTGCGTAAATAGTGTACTTTTCCGCACTAGTGCTGAAAAGTGACACTTTCCACACTAAATTGCTTGCGGAAAAGTGCTGCTTTCCACACGCTAGTAGAAAAAAGTTTTCATGTCAGAAATAATATATTGTGTAACGTGTAGGAAAAGCGATATCTTTCCGAACGATGGTGGAGTTTACTGGACAAAGCCGAGACCAACAACCACCAGCTTTTTCTACGAATTGCACGAAATATGTTTTTCATTTTCGATTAAAATACCACAGCCCCTCAAAAAATAAGTTGCTGCTCCAAAAGACAGACCATGGCAACTTTATGTTTTTGGAGTTGCTGATTCCGAATTTGGGGTTGATTTGACCCCATCAAGTCATGGTACCCGCACCATAGGTAATCTAATGTTAAAAATTTTATTTATACCTCTTTTTAAAAGTATTCTCTATTGTAAGTGACAGTCTTTTAAAAAGTAAAAATTAATGACCGGTTAAAGTGATTTTATAGACTGTCATAATAAATAATTAAAAAATATATATGTCATGTCTAACAATAGGGGGTTTGTCCAAAAGAGGTGGTTTAGTAGATAAGTTATCCTAAGTATTTTTAGAAATTAATTCCAAATTATTTATGTTCATACTTACATCAGAATAATATGACAAATAATTTTTTTCCACATTTTCGTATTTGTCATCCTGTGGCCAATTGGCATTTAATACAAAACCACTTATATTTTCTATGGGTATTTTTTCTTTGATCCAATCGATTATTGTTTGAATAAAAGTTTCTATATTGGAATCGGAATAATCTGGATAAACAACAGTCTGTCCAAGATATGTTCCATTATATATAATTCCTGACTGATATTTATATAAAATATTTAGTTCTTTGGCAGATGTGTACAGACTATTTGTTTCATTTAATATAATCTAAAACATTAAATGTTAGGTTACCATTCTACAAAAAGTATAGGTTTAAAAGGTTTATACTTGAAAAAAGTAACAACAAAGAAGAGCGGGGACCCATGCCTCACCATGTTAACATGCCCAATTTCTACCTATTAATGTTTTACACGCGTTGGATCCTTTCCTTTTCACGCATTGCTAATAAACCTTTTGACTTGGCTGACGTATATATTTACGCATGTTCATAATAAACACTGTAACATTCATATAACATCTAAATAAACTTACGTGTGGTGGTAATGAAAAGAGGAATTTAGTTCCTGATTGTACCATCTCATTTAAAGCAGCTTGAAAATCTGGTAAACTTTTATCAGAAGTATTCATCAGTTGCAATGCCATAAATAAATTTTCATGAAAACAGTCAGTATCGAAAGCAAAGCCCGTGTTATTTCGATATATTTCTAATATGTCACTTAGTTTTAGAGTGTCACCTTTTCTAAAAAAGTGTTGGTTATTTTTGGCCAAAAACCATATATATAGTAAAATACTTTGTATAATATATATGTGTATAATATATATAGATATAGCCTCACTGATGAGTTCCTGTAAGGCAGGCAGAAACCGGTCTGGGGAGTGAGTCGGGGTGGATAGCATAGAAAGCCAGCAGGATGTTTTCTTTTGACTGCCTTTAAAGAGGGCGTAAAATCATTTGTATAATATATATATATATATATATATATATATATATATATATATATATATATATATATATATATATATATATATATATATATATATATATTATACAAAGTATTTTACGCCCTCTTTAAAGGCAGTCAAAAGAAAACATCCTGCTTTTTGCTTTTCTATGCTATCCACCCCGACTCTCTCCCCAGACTGGTTTCGCCTGCCTTACAGGAACTCATCAGTGAGGCTGTAACGAGTCGTGGTGAATAGCATAGAAAACAAGCGTCTACTTATTAGACAAGTTTTATTGTCTAGCGGCAGGATATTAAATCAATCCTTCCGTTGATGCTCTACTGAAATTGTGTTCAGTAAATAGGAGCATCAATTGTTGCGGGGTGGCTATGTATGTTAAAAAACACAGCTTCGCGAGCCTGATCACGCAGAGACAAACGTCCCGTTTTAAAATTTCGTTACGTAAATTTAAATTGCCGTAGGAAGCTAGCCTCAGTTGGCCTTCGTTAGTACTCGACGCTCGGCGTGTGTTTGTTTTGATTTAATTATTGGGGAAAAATATTTCGGTATAAATTTGTGTATAAAATATGTAGTATAGCAGGGCTTTTTTGGTAATATTTTATTCTTTTTTTAAAGTGTTTTCTTTTAAGGTGTTTTTGATAAATTTTAAAATTTACTTTTAGACCTGTTTTTATAAGCATAGTTAATTACTTGAGCTTATAAAAGGCAATTTTTATTAAAACTATTATATTAGTGGAGATAAGTATTATTTATGAACTAAAAATAGTTTATTTATATTAAACAACTTAAAGACAACCCTTTTTCTTAATTTTGTTTTTTTTTTAATGGGCAGTTTTCTACATATAATTTTAAATTTTACCATAAATGCGGCAATACATAATTTTTGTTATTAAATATTACGCATTTTACTTTAATAAGTGCGGTACCCCAAAAAAATTACCAACCTTTTCTGTGTATACATAGTCTTTATGACTTTAGCCTCCCCTGTTCTTCAATGCACGAGCCGCTACTGACGGAATGTGATAGAGAAAGTGGAAGTTCAAGTTATTACGGAAGTCTAGCAGTGTATAAATATGTATGTATGTATGTATGTATGTAACTGTCACTAATTTATTGACACTTTTCCTCATGTCAGTAAAAACATTCATTTTACACCCAAGCAGCAAGCTGACGTCATATTGACGTCTTTTTTAGTTATTTTTGGTCAGCAAAGACGTCATAAAGTGACGACAAAATGACGTTAAAATGACCTCCCTAAGTCAGAGACTAAAGACGTCCCTATAATGACGTCATAATGACGTCTCTAAAATGACGACAAATTGACGTCCTCATATTTAGACAAATGACGTCACACTGACGTTATATTTTTATACAGTGCATTTCTTTTATATACCCCCTCTTTATTTTTTAAACGGGTCCAGTTAAAAAAATAAAACTTTGAGATATGCAGTTAATGCATGCATGCTTATTTTAAATTTAATTAAATTAATTGAAAAAAACTTCCCTTCTTCAAAACTTTACAATAAAACACATCACTTAACCCGTAAAAACTAAGATCGTTGGGGAAGTTTTAAAACACAAGGACAGTTTGGTTAACAACAAACCAGAATCCCAGAACCAAGGAATCCCAGAACAGAACAAAATGGAGGGAATCGAAACTCAAAACAGGAAATGGATGGTTACCAGATCGTATTTTATATTTTCCTAGATTCTAGATAAACCAAGAAATCAGTCATAAATCATAAATAAAAATTATTCTGAAATTAATGGCTAAAATTCTTAGATTTAATTAGCTTAATTTAAGTCCCAATTTACTATAATATGCTAATTTTGTACCTATATAATACCTATAACAACAATAACTCTTTCAAGATCATTTCCCTAAAACAAATTAGAAACAAAAAGTGGGAAATCTTACTAATCTGGCAACAGCGGCAGGTACTTGGCAAGCGAGAGAAACGAACGACATACGGCCTCCGTTCGTTGTTTCTTTAGCGCATTGAAATTGCGGATGAACTTATGATCAATCTAATATGATTACAGGTTTTCTAAACACGACGTTGGATTTTTATGAGTTTGTATGACCAACAAATGACGTCAAAAAGGCGTCACTTTACCGACGCCAAAAACACGCCAGTGAAATGACGCCAAAATGACGTCATAATTTTGGTCAGAT
The DNA here is from genome assembly GCA_014170235.1 of Listronotus bonariensis. Classification (NCBI taxonomy): domain Eukaryota; kingdom Metazoa; phylum Arthropoda; class Insecta; order Coleoptera; family Curculionidae; genus Listronotus; species Listronotus bonariensis. The sequence goes on along the minus strand of JACEGR010002630.1, from coordinate 83,326 downwards.
GACGTCTTTTGACCAAAATGACCAAAAGAGTCAATATGACGACAGCTTGCTGCTTGGGCAGGTACCTGTTTGGTTTTACGTGAGCCGAAAATTTGGGTATTGCATTGCAGATTGCAGAAAAAGTGTTTTTTTTTTTTGTTGTGGAAGCATTGGTGTCTCCGGAATGTGTTTCTTTCACCTCTTAAGTTGGTTCGGCCATAAAAAAATTTTCTTTTGACGATGAAATGCATAATAATCCTTCATTGCGACTGGCTAACATATGGTTCGAGATTTTGTTGAAAAAGTACTTTTTCGTACTAGTGCCGAAAAGTAGTGCGAAAAAGTATTTTTCCAAACTAGTAGGAAAAAGGGACTCTATCAGTAGAAAAAAATGTTTTTAATACACACAGTACTTTTTAAATTTTATTTAACCTACCTACAGTTATGAGCACCAAGCGTCCACAAAGGTGGTACCACTATTTCTTCCACTTGCTGTTGATATAATTCTATTGGTGTTGATCCAAAGGACAATTCCACCTCGATCTTTTTCCAAGTAAGCTTCTAAGTATTATTATATTTGATGGCAAAACTTGAATTTCCAAGGGACCATCATGTTTAATAACACATCCTTAAAAGCATTTATTTTAATAAGTAGTAAGAAATTCGTAAAATAGGTGTCTAAAAAGAACTTTCAAAAACCTAAATAAAATATCAAGGATATAAAAATTGGGTTTAAAATGGAGAACTCTTAAAGAAACCTAGATTTTAAAAATAAATTGCATTGACTTTTCACACCTAAATGTGTGACCATACATTGTTTTTACCAGCAATTTAATTATTTATAATTTCAAAACCTTTGAGTCTAAGATCCGGCATTAAGAAAATATACCTTTATTTGTTAATTAAATGAAATAATATTTTCTAGGCAGATTTTAATGTAGTGAATGCAAGTGAACAACATCTGCCAGCATAAGTCTGCTACAATTAATAATTATTAATAAATTAATAGTTAATTTATTTATAATTGTTACCTTTACATGTTAATTGCATAAACCATGATCAGCGGTAAAATAGCTTAGTTGGTTAGGTAGCAATCAGATTTTATTCAATTAAATATGGTAAACATAATTTTGCTAAAAGACAAGAGAATAAAAAAATAAAAGAAAAAAATGTTAACCAGTGTGGGATACGAACCCAGAGTGTCGACAAGGCATGCACTGCTAAATGCTGCTACCTAACCAACTAGGCTATTTCACCGCTGATCATTGGTTTATGCAATTAACATGTAAAGGTAATAATTATAAATAAATTAACTATTAATTAATTAATTATTATTAATTGTCGCAGACCTATGCTGGCAGATATTGTTCACTTGCATTCACTACATTAAAATCTGCCTAGAAAATATTATTTTATTTAATTAACAGATGATGGTATATTTTCTTAATGCCGGATTTTAGACTATTTACAAAACACCCTTGTCCTCCACTGCACCAGCCGCCCCTGCTCATACGTGTCCTCTATACATAGAATTTTTTTATTAGGCCTTGCGACACTAAATTTTGAGATTTAAGCTTTTAAAATTTGCACGTTTACTTAAATATTATTTAAACTTCTCTCTAAACTCTTAAAATTTTTACCAAAAACTGAGAATTAATAATTAAGGATATGACAAACGTTTTTCTTAAAAAAAACACACACACATGAGCGGTACTCGTATACGAGGTTACTTAAAAATTTTAATTTTGCTTAATAGCAAAAAGACAGTTGAACACACTTAGAGTACTCACCAAATCTGTTTTTTTATTTTCTCGTTTTAAATGTGAAAAAGAAACAAAAATCATGAAAAATTAAAATGGTTCCTCACTTTATAGTTAAAAAACTTATTTTATAGAAAAAATGAATATTCGTAAATTTACCAAATTTTTTTTTTTTTTTTTTTTTTGGAAAAAATGTCTTTTTTCATTTTTCTTAAATATTTATTTCAAATTTTGCGCATCGACCTAAAATTAAATTCTAAACATCTTTTTCAAATAACTTTTTTAGATATCAAGCCAACTAACATCATTTTGTGATACTTTAATTTAATTTTTATTCATTATCACCCCAACGGACGCCCATGAGCCATTATTGATTTTTTAGTTACTCGATAAGCAGAGGTGATTGCCAAAAAAGTTTTTAATATTTTCAAAAATAAAAATTTCCCATATGTGTCCAACTCTTTGGCGGTCACTGTATTATAAAAAATAAAATAGGTAAGAAATAGAAGAAAAAAAATAAAGAGAGAAAATAAAAAATAAAAACATATTTTAATACGAACCATAAAATTTTTCATTTTTATATGCCCAAAATACTGGCTGCGTCGTATGATCCGCCTTGTTCTTGTAAATGACTTTTGTTAATGTCTCATTTCCACTCAGCCTAATACCATTTCTATCCAAACCAAAAATTGTATCACCCAAAAGTTGAAAAGACCATTCCCAATAATATTCCGTTGCGATCAAGGCACTGTTAGCTGTGCTGAAAATTTTATCTTTATCCTTATCAACAACATCCAAAATAAGTTTTTTCGTATCTTCAATAATTACTTCATAATTTACCTCTTCGGAAGTAACTGAGGTAACTATCTCAGATGAATCATGAATAACTAGTGATAGAGTATTTGGACCTTTCTTTAGTATGGAGAATTGAAGGTTTTCAACTGATTTATTTCCATACGGTGAGTATTCTCTAGATGGTGTATAGAAGCCATTTTCTGTAAGTTTGTAAAAATACCTGTAAAAGAAAGGTAAGTATGTTCAGTATTGATTGACAAATTAATTTGTTTAAAAAATTATTTGGATTCTTCATTCAGAAAAACGCAATATTTTGCATGACATATTTATATGGATTTCGTCACAAGAGATCTAAAGCCAATCTTCTTTCCTTCGTACCACACAGCTGGAACTAGTCTTTTGAGTTTCTAGGTAAATCCCAGATCGTTGCTCTTAATATATCCAAAGCTTTTGATCAGGTTTGGCATGACGCCTTAATAAACTTCGTTTCTATGGTCTTTCAACTAAATTCTGCTCCTGGCTCTCTAGTTTTTGACTTTTGTTAATGTCTCATTTTCACTTAGCCTTATAGCATTTCTATCCAAATCAAAAATTGTATTACCCAGAAGTTGAAAAGACCATTCCCAATAATATTTCGTTAAATGCACTGTTGACTGTGGTGAAAATTGTATCTTTATCCTTATCAACAACATCCAAAATAAGTTATTTCGTATCTTCAATAATTACTTTATAATTTACCTCTTCGGAAGTAACTAAGGTAACTATCTCAGATGAATTATGAATAACTAGTAATAGAGTATTTGGACCTTTCTTTATTATGGAGAATTGAAGGTTTTCAACTGATTTATTTCCATACGGTGAGTATTCTCTAGATGGTGTATAGAAGCCATTTTCTGTAAATTTGTAAAAATACCTGTAAAAGAAAGGTAAGTATGTTCAGTATTGATTGACAAATTAATTTGTTTAAAAAATTATTTGGATTCTGTATTCAGAAAAACGCAATATTTTGCATGACATATATGGATTTCGTCACAAGAGATCTAAAGCAAATCTTCTTTCCTTCATACCACACAGCTGGAACTAGTCTTTTAAGTTTCTAGGTGAATCCCAGATCGTTGCTCTTAATATATCCAAAGCTTTTGACCAGGTTTGGCATAACGCCTTAATAAACTTCTTTTCTATGGTCTTTCAACTAAACTCTGCTCCTGGCTCTCTAGTTTTTGACTTTTGTTAATGTCTCATTTCCACTTAGCCTTATAGCATTTCTATCCAAACCAAAAATTGTATTACCCAGAAGTTGAAAAGACCATTCCCAATAATATTCCGTTGCGATCAAGGCACTGTTAGCTGTGCTAAAAATTTTATCTTTATCCTTATCAACAACATCCAAAATAACTTTTTTCGTATCTTCAATAATTACTTCATAATTTACCTCTTCAGAAGTAACTGAGGTAACTATCTTAGATGAATCATAATTAACTAGTAATAGAATATTTGGACCTTTCTTTATTATGGAGAATTGAAGGTTTTCAACTGATTTATTTCCATACGGTGAGTATTCTCTCGATGGTATATAGAAGCCATTTTCTGTAAGTTTGTAAAAATACCTGTAAAGAAAGGTAAGTGTGTTTAGTATTAATTGACAAATTAATTTGTTTAAAAAATTATTTGGATTCTGCATTCACAAAAACGCAATATTTTGCATGACATATATAGATTTCATCACAAGAGATCTAAAGAAAATCTTCTTTCCTTCGTACCACACAGCTGGAACTATTCTTTTGAATTTCTAGGTGAATCCCAAATCGTTGCTCTTAATATATCCAAAGCTTTTGACCAGGTTTGGCATGACGCCTAAATAAACTTCGTTCGCCTTATAGCATTTCTATCCAAATCAAAAATTGTATTACCCAGAAGTTGAAAAGACCACTCCCAATAATATTCCGAAAAACGCAATATTTTGCATAACAGGCAATATGGATTTCGTCACAAGAGATCTAAAGCAAATCTTCTTTCCTTCAGTACCACACAGCTGAACTAGTCTTTTAAATTTCTAGGTGAATCCTAGATCGTTGCTCTTAATATATCCAAAGTTTGACCAGGTTTGGCATGACTCCTCAATAAACTTCGTTTCTACGGTCTTTCAACTATACTCTGCTCCTGGCTGTCTAGTTTTCCTTTCGATCGACGTATAATATCAGTTACTGTGAATGATAACTCTTCAAATTTTTACCAAATTAATGTTGGGGTGCCTTAGGGCACAGTACTGGCACCGACTTTGCTTCTCTTCACATCAACGACCTTCTCTTTTCCACTTAAAATTTCATTTATACTCTTTTCGAGGAAAAAAGTATTTTTTTCTTTTAATTTATACACTTTGTATGTATACCAAATCCGACTCCCTTTGGAACCTTGTTTTCATATCTGGAGAATGGCGTCCCCCAAAACACTAAGCATTCTTGACTCCATTCAAAGAAGAACTGTTTGCCTTATTAACGATCCTTTGCTTACAGAGAGGCTTTCATCTCTTTTACATCGTCGAGCTGTATTTAAGTCCCTTGTAAACAAAGTTCCTCTTCCCTTGCTAAAGACATCCACTGTATGATTAGTATTTAGGCTTTCAGCTTTCGTGGATTGTCCAAAAATTAAAAAAAAAACATATTTTAATTTTAACTTTTTAGATTTGAGATAGTACCTTTAACTAATGGCGGTTATTTTGTTTTTCCACAATCGGACGGAAATTTAAAGGGTTAACCAATAAAAGCTTCAGAACAAAAAAGTAAAGCACCATCGATGTTTTTTTTAGTAATTTTTTCTTGTTGCTATAATATTCCTTTGCTTAGATATTGATCATGAAAATAATACAAATGTTTTAAATTACCGCCATTTCAATGAGGCGGATACACTTGTCGTATGATGAAAAGGCCTATGTCAGAATCAATTGGTGATGATAAAAAAATAAAAACCAAGGGTTTTTGCAAAAGCCGCATCTTGATAACTTTATTAATTTATTCTGGACAAAACCCAAATACTATATGGCTAAACACTATCATTTACCATTTTCACTTTTTAACTGGTCACAATACCTAAAGGTGTGTCTTTTACCAGTCAATTAATTTTACTAAAGTAATGTCAAAAGTCAGGTCATTAGCTATTTTTAGTAAAAGTTATCTACATTTTTAGGCGCGTCCAAGGGATCAGTTTACGTCTGGCAGCCTCGTCAAGAACTTATTTTATGGTTGGATTATTAAAAAATAATTTTGACCGGAAGCCTTTGAACCTATATGCTTTAGGGATCGCAACCTTTTCTATAAGTTTACATTTTTATGTAACCTTTATTATTTTAATCGAGGTTTAAATTAACTTACCACAAAAAGGTTTCAAGCCCTAAGCATAGATTCAAGGATTCCGGTCGAAATTATTTTACAATAATTTAATCATAAAATTAAATCCTAACGAGGCTGCCAGACTTGCACTGATCCCTTGAATCACCTCAAAAGTTTTCCAAATTTTTTTGTAAAAAGTTTTCCACATTTTAAGGCGCATCCAAGGCATCAGTTTAAATCTGGCTAGTTCTGGTTAGTTAGGTTTTTTTAAAATATTATACAAATATATTTATTCTGGAGAAAAGCCAAATAATATTTTGTTTAAATTTATATTCCCAGAAAACAAATAAACTATAAAAAAAACTGTCTATATCATATTCTCGATATAAAACAAAAGCAATATTTTATGTATAGTACGTAGCTTATACCTAAATCAAATTAACTAATAACAAAGACAATTATAGTTAGTAAAACTATAATTGTCTTTACTAATAATACTAATCTTGCATTAGCAAAGAAAAAATAGATTATTTTAAACAGGGTATTTCTAAATAAATGCGAAAAATTTTAGGAGGTGATTTTGCACCAAAAATAAGAAAAAACTTCATATGAACATATCCTGTCTTAGTTTTTAAATTACGGGGTGTTAATTTTTTTTGTATAATAACTTTTTATAACCCATTTAGATATTTTTTAAAAATTTAGAAGAACGACCCTTTGCACCAGAAGACATTTTTTGGCATACAAGAAAAAAATAATTTTTACCAGTGCCGTTCATGAAGGTTTAGAGTAAATATTTTTAATAAAAAATGGTACGCCACTGCATTGTTCTAAACTATCAATCTTTTTTAAATCCCTATTTGGTTTAGAACAAATTTAATCTTCTATTTTTTTTTGTTTGATGTACGAGTTCTCGCGTAATTTATTGGAAACCATTTTTTGGCATGGTCAGATTGTAGTCCCAATATGAAATTCTACCATTACAATTACAATTTTAAAAATTTCCAAATGAGTATAGATTTTTTATAAAAACAATATTTTTAAAAAAATTTAACACTCGTAGTTAAAAAACTAAGACATTTAGAACATATGTTTATATGAAGTTTTTTTCTTATTTTTAGTGGAAAATCACCTGACCTCCTAAAATTTTTTATTTGTTTAGAAATACCCCTGTATAACGTGTCAGGATAAATAGGGCTAGTATGGGCATCTTGGAAATGAAGAGATACGAAGTCGGTTAAATGAGAACAAAGTTGAGGTTTATTGGGCCTAATATCATTGTAGTTGTTTACAATTTTGGTTTTTCCGAGATATCCGAAAATAACTTAAAAATTAAATATTTGTTTTACTTTTTACTGGTCTTATTTAAAAACGTATTTTAAAATAAATATCACTTGTTCTGCTCTCTGCTCTGCAATGTTTCTTTATTTAAAAATGTGCCTTAGGACCATCATCAACTTTATTTTTTAAATGCGATCCCGATATTGTAATTTAAAAATTAAAAAGCCGATTTTAATAAAAATTCAATGACGTATCAAACATTGTGGCTTTAACCGTAAAACAGGACCTGTATTTTCAGAACTGGAAAAATAGTCAGCTCAAAGTTTTACTAATAAAATACTAGCACATAAGTAAACAAAAAATCGCGCACGAAAAGAAACAGTGTCAAGTTTATTATAAAAAATGGTCGAATAGTGGAGGAGAAATGGGGGGACATACACGCAGATTGAAAAAAAAGTCTCACCAATAACTTATTTTGGTTTACAGGGTCCTAATCCAGTGGGTCTACCATTATGGTGCACAGGAAGTCGAAGAGCCAGTTGGAAGCCACTTCCAGACACGATTTCTTACGAGGGTTCAATTCCAGTGACCTACAGAGTTCCTTGGTATAGTGACAGTCCCGACGTGCCAGTACCTGCCAAGACAAGATGCCTAGAAACAGATGAAAACTGTAAAATATGGAAATATATGGACAACGTAGCTGCAGCAGTGGATAATGAAGTAAACACACTAGCCGACAACTGGAATATTACCTACCTAAGACGGGACGGGACCAGGGAGAGGCGAGCCCTATCCTTATCCTTTGTTGCTGATGGCCTAAATTGGTGCTGCGGTGTTGCCACACAACAGAAGCTAGACTCCATGGTAATGGACACTAATGTGCTAAAAGCAAGAATGCAGTCGATCACAAGAGGCTTGGAAACCACCATTCAAACTATAGGGGAAGACTCCATTCAGATGCAGCGGGTCCAAGAGGAAACAGCCACAGCCCTAAAAATTACAGAATCGAGAATTAAAATTTTGGAAAAATATGCTGAAAACATGGCAAATCAAGCAAGAAAAAAACAGCTGGATATACACAACCTTATGATGGCTACGCTGAAAACTAATTTGGATTTCTCCAGAAAAATTTTGAAACTTACCAGAACCATGAAGAACCAAGAAGTCCTGCACGCATGCAAACAGCAGCAAATTCCAATCACCATCGTAAAACCATCCATCCTGAGGGAAGACCTTGAACATCTTGAACAGGAATTAAGAAAAAATGGACATGAACTGACACTACAACTCCAAGAGCTATCGAAGTACTATGAACTGCCCATATGTGAATGTACCTTTACCCACAATGAACTGGTGATCCATATCAAGATACCTACAAATGAAAAACAACATCAGTGGAAAATGTATGAATTAGTAACCTACCCATTTGCCTGGCGAGGTCAAACCTGCATTATTGAACATGACACCCTGTATATGGCAGTTTCTGAAAAGAACAATAAAATTCAACGCACAAGACAGATATCTGGTACAGGTCTACATTTATGCTCACCCTATGGAAATAAGCTATGCTACTTACCCAGGTTCGCAGCAGACAGCCTCAAGGGTCCATCATGTGCAACAAAACTGTTCTATGGCACTACAGTGGAAGATCTAACGGCTCACTGTCCAATGCGGTATCATCAATCAACACTACTGGTAATTACAGAAGTCAATAACGACGAATTTGTAGTCACTCACCCCCGAAGGACATGGTTATAAAGTGCAGAACATCCACTACACCGGTACCCAGTAACATCACAACAGCACCAGGGGCATCCAAACTTGTCATTCCATGCCAATGTAGCCAACAAGTAAACAAAGAAATCTTAATACCTGAAAGATACCCATGCAAGGACGGAGGCGAAGATTTAAAAATAAATCATGTAATTCCAGCAGGATGGACTACGCTAAGATCATTTGTACTGAACCCCGTATCAACACCACAGCCACCCAGGTTTAACAACATCCAGGAATGCCTCAATAGCAATTGGTCCCTCAGCATACCGCATCTTAATCTAACATCCAGCAGAAACCTAATAAAAAATATAGCCAAAGAAATTAAAGAAACCAATCAAGACGTAAAAACGTATACATGGCATGGCACACCGAAAATCACAGCATTATGCTAGTTTGGAATATCCTCTTGACAGCCGCCCTTATTTACCTGGTTTTTCACAGACAGTACCTACCAGTCATTTCCCTAGGACACCCGGTAGCAGCGCAAGACATGCAGGCAACAAAGGAGCACACGGCAGTATTTGCAACGACATGTGGCACATTCATATTAATACTAATCTATATAATATTTAAAATATTTTCGTACTTACGGGACAAAAACAGAATGGAAAAATCCGACACCACAGAGGACCCAGGCACCACCGAACCACTTGACCTTAATACCGAGTACACTTTGGAGGTCGTCAACCAAACCCCGGATGGTTCGTTCACATGCACTGTTAAAAATGCTGAATCAACCCAGTGACATCGGCCACGGTCAGGTTGATGACATGTCGACGCAGCGGAAATGTAATTGTGCTTTGTTACATTTGTAAATTAATTTAAATAATATTTATTATATCTACATAGGTGACCAAAATGGTCCAGGGGGAAATCTTTAGATAGGCTTTTAGAGCGTTGGGGTCCAACGCTTTCAGGGAAGGGGCATATGTGAACACCTAGTATAAAAAAGTATACATTTTGGGAATTTAAAAATATACATTTTTGGGAAATTTAAATATAATTGGGTTACTTAACATTGGGAAATTTGGTACATAAAACAATACGTGAAGTGTCAAGGTTTAAAAAGTAGAAATCAAACAATTTTCTAGGTTACTCTTATAATAATAAAACAAAAACATTAAACAAGCGGAGTTGCCTAGAAATGCAAAACAAATACTGAAAAATTTAATATTTAAAGAGAACAAAATTTTAAGACAGTAGAATCCTGACTTCGAAAAAATACTGGGTGTTCCCATTGTCCAAAGAGTTTAAGGGAAGAAAGGGGGATGTAAACAATATTATACTGGTAAAATTGTAATTTTATTTAGTGCAAAATATAATATTTTTTTATTATTTTTAAAGTGAGTTTAAAGTGCCCAATACCCCATCCGAGTTACGCACCCCAGGCGACGTATTTGGCTAAAGAAAAATACGTTGTCACAATACAATTAAAATATTTAAGATTTTGGTAAAATTTGTTTTGCCCTGTCGAGTATTTAAGTAAATAACATGTAAATTTTTAAAAATAAAAGTACTTTACACTAGCTCATATTTTATATTTTTAGTCATAACTTGCCCTGTATATTACCAATAGAAGCAAAATTTAATATTTCTGTTTTGGACCATACGATCAGTTTTGCCAAAATGCCGTTGTTCTATTTGTCCTCTTGTGTAGCGCCACCTAACCTCTCAAGTAAATTTTCCGGCAAGTACCTGCTACAAAGTAAAAGTTGGGTTCGGAAGATCTTTGTGCCATTTAAATTATTACTTTTTGTAAAGACTTTAAAGAATAATAGAATTTATTTTCTAAGTTAATTTAGAGGAAAAATTAAAGTATGCTTTTTTATTGTGTTTATTAAAAGTTAACTAAAAAACGAACAAAAAAAAGCCAATAAAGGACCTTTTTTGAAGAAGAAAAAATCAAAATGGCGGTTTAAAATTCTCATTTTTTTTCTTTAAGTAAGTTTTTATAATAACGGCTAAATATTTATTGATGAAAAAATACAGCATATTAAGAATAGTATAAAGTATACTTTCTCCAAATTTCAGCTTAATAAAACTATTTTTGAAAAAGATAAAAATTAAAAACCGAAAATAGTTATTTTCTTAACAAGTGCGCAATGTAATACTTTCCCGCACGCAAAAGCCATTGGATGACCGACGCGAAGCGGAGTTCGGATATGCTTTAAGTGCGGGAAAGACACTTTGCGCAAGTGTTAGGACCAATACTTTCTCTACGAGTGTCTTAGAAAAGTAGAAAGTTAACATGTTCCTTATTTAGGTAAAGAAAATATGCCAGATAACGTTTCTCCAATTTTCAAATAAAAAATATTGTTTTTCATACTTCTTCCTTCTCTTACTTTGGGGGCAAAAGCTCCGAGTTTGCCAGACTTGTGGCTTCTAAAGTATCATCTGGAAGTTTTTGCTCCATTCTAAAAAACTTAACTTTTTAATTTTTTTGATATGTGGATGCTTTTTGATGTTAATTTTTTTGTAATTTGTTGTTAAAGCAACAAGAAATAAAAGTCAAAATTAACAAATGCTCTCTTTTATTGTCCAAAACTCGAATTTGTTAATATTTTGTAGGTATTAGCACTTTCTATTATATAGATAATAAGAATTGAATAAATACTTTTTTACTATGAAATTTAAAAAAAAAAACAAAAAATTGTATCTTTTTTGTAGCTTTAGTTTTCTATAGACTTTTTTTATTTTATAACTCGGTACTTATCACAAACAAAAATGAGTGCGAAAAGTACCTACTTTGCACACGTGAATAGAAAAAAATGTTTGCTCTTTTCTCGAAAATTTTTAAGGTTAGGGTAAAAATGGTTATAAAATAAGTTGCAGGTTTTTCTTAAGTCCGTTTTACAGTCGGCAAGTTCTTTCTGCAACTTGCAAGAAACTTGTGGTAGGCATGCGCAGTACGCGAACAGCTGATTTTTGGCAGCGTATTCTGCAACTTTATTGCGACTTGCAACTTTACCAGTTTTCTTGCAGTTGCAACTGCAAGTCTGGGAAAAATTTAGTTATTTTAGTGGTACCAACCCCACCCAAAGTTACTAGTTGAGTGATCACCACCTTCTTGCTTTTTTCTTGAATTTTCATCCCCCAGGAGGGTAACGGCAGCAATAATGAGGCAAATTGTAGCCACGGTGGCTCTTTTTCGTTTGATTTTTTCATTTTTAACAGCTATTCTAAATACCGGTCAATAGCTAGTTTAGGTTCTAACTTCACATTTTGCACGTTGGTACCTTGCCCCATTTTTGCAATATTAAAAAGCGAATTGCCGACTGTAAAACAAATCTGCAATAAACTTGCAGCAAGTTTATTGTTGAAAGAAAGTTGCTGCAACAAAATTGCAGATTGAACTTGCCGACTGTAAAACGGACGTTATTGTATATGTAGGGTAAAATCAAAAACGACAATTTTTTCAATTTTTCCTCGCCTTATATCCATGAGATGATAAATAATTAAATGTAATTATTAGAACATTTTTTTATAATTTATACTAACCTAAATATACTTTTAAAAATATAAATACAATAAAAAAGTGTGTAGTTTTGTAAAAGAACCAAATTCTTTTAAATTGTCTTCTAACTTCATAAATTTAAATATATGGGGATCACGCCTTTAGGTTACCAGGTGCAAAACTATTGTTTGTTTTTTTATCATTATCTTTTAAAGACTGTAATATTCTTTTGCATTATAGCGTTCTTGTTGTTTTTTTATAGGATATGTAGGGTAAAATAAAAAATGACAATTTTTTAATTTTCCCTCGCCCTATATCCATGAGATGATAAATAATTTTATTAAAATTCTAACTAGCCCATTTTTAGTTTCTTCAAAATCGAGCCCATAACACCTACATAATAATTTTTTTAATAACTCCAGTAATAACTGAGATAGCCCATAAAAACGCTCCAATTTTGCCCACCCTGTACACCCTATATATTAATTTATTAAAATTACATTTTTTAGGAGTTTACAATGGGCTTTTAGGCTCTTTTGTATGAAAGAAAAAACTAACATAGAAAGAAATAATGTACTTGCAATACTTCTGTTGTTAATGGACATATACCCGGATTTGCTCTCAGGCAACTTAACATTTTCCTATGGTAGGTATATTTTATTATTAATTTAAAAACACCATTTTTATTTACTTACTATTTTCAATTAAAGTTTCCAGGATTATTTTTTAAAATTACAATTTGTTCCGCACACTATTTTAAGGATACTTTTTTCCCCGATCGGACAGAAATCTACATATATTTTCTATACGATTTCTTACCTCCATAATGCATTATTGCAGTAGTGGTAGGGGAGCCCAAGAGGGGATTTCGGGATTTTTGCACCGCGGTAGATTAATATACCGGAGGATACCTTGTAGCCGGTTAAGTACCTCCACCAAATATGAGCCCTATATACAGGGCCGATCATAAAAAACAAAAATATATCCATCAGAAATTGTCGAGCGCGTCAGATTAAGATAGGGTAAGTTAAATAAATGCCAAACAGTGTATATTCCACTTGTCTGACAATTTGAGAGTGACGTAAAGGAAACAAAGGGCTATAAAAAACCGTTAGAGTATCATTTTCGAGCGTAGCTATTTTTTTATTTTGAAGAAAATAGTTTAGGAATAACGAAAAATATATAATTCGATACAACCCGAATAATTTCCACAAGCCGAAATTATAATAGTATTTTTTGACAGATTTAAAAGTCTTTAGCCATTTCCCCCACCGATGAAAAGGTATACATTATATAACAATTTTTTCTCTTTAATGTTTAAAATTTGCAACCCAATAGGTCTCTTTGACGCTTGAGTAAATCTCCATTTAGCATCATGGCTTCCCTACTATAGGTTGAAGGTGTTGTTAGACAAGGTACAACGGGAATATTTTTTTCGAGGGTTTAAGTAACCAACAATTGAAAACAATACAATATGATTCTATCGTAACGTATTATACCGAAATCAAATAATTTTCTAATTATTCAACAATATTTCCAATGGGCCCAGTAAAACAAATGGGGGAGTTTTTTTCGACGTTTAGTAAAGGGATATCAGAAACCGCTGCAGCTCCTGAGATGGTTAAATGGAGGAAAAATTGCAGTTTTTAATGCTAAGTTTAAATTACGTTTTGTTTCTTTCGAAAAAAATTGTATTGTATAAGTTAAATCATTTGATCATTTATTATTTGTTCATTTTAAGGTAAGCTATTTTTGTTTACTTATGTGCTAGTATTTTATTAGTAAAACTTTGAGCTGACTATTTTTTCCAGTTCTGAGAAATACAGGTCTGTTTTACGGTTAAACCACAATGTTTGATACGTCATTGAATTTTTATTAAAATCGGCTTTTTAATTTTTAAATTACAATATCAGGATCGCATTTAAAAAATAAAGTTGATGATGGTCCTAAGGCACATTTTAAATAAAACATTACCAGAGCAGAGCAGAACAAGTGATATTTATTTTAAAATACGTTTTTAAATAAGACCAGTAAAAAGTAAAACAAATATTTAATTTTTAAGTTATTTTCCGGATATCTCCGGAAAAACTCAAAATTGTAAACAGCACAATGATATTAGGCCCAATAAACCTCAACTTTGTTCTCATTTAACCGACTTCGTATCTCTTACCATTTCCAAGATGCCCATACTAGCCCTATTTATCCTGACACGTTATACAGGGTATTTCTAAACAAATGCAAAAAATTTTAGGAGGTCATTTTTTACAATAAATAAGAAAAAAACTTCATATGAACATATTATGTCCTAAACGTCTTAGTTTTTTAACTACGGGTTGTTAAAAATTCATAAAAAATATATTTTTTTATAATAACTTTTATACAAATTCATATATTTTTAAAAAATTGGGAGACGCACCCTTTGCACCAGAGGACATTTTTTGGCACACAAGAGAAAAAACTAGTTTGTACCAATGTCGTCCATGAGGGATTTGGGGTAAATATTTTTGAGAAAAAAATGGTACGCTACTGCATAATAATAAATGCGGATTTTAAAAAGATTGTTATTTTAGAAAAATGCAGTGGCGTACTATTTTTTCTTAAAAAATATATTTTCTTATGGACAATACTGGTACAAATTTTTTTTCTTGTATGCCAAAAAATGTTTTCTGGTGCAAAGGAGCGTCCCCCAAATTTATAAAAATATATGAATGGGTTTAAAAATTATCAAAAAAAGCAATATTAAAAAAAAAAATAGCACCCCATAGTTTAAAAACTAAGACGGTTAGGGCATACGTTCATATACAGTTTTTCTTATTTTTAGTGGCAAATCACCTTCTAAAATTTTTTGCATTTCTTTAGAAGTGTTTTTTAGTTTTAATGTAAAGATATTCGCGCACCAGTTTTACTTTCCTATTATTTGTCCATTAAGTGTAGTTAATGGATGGGTTGAGGTTTTTGATATTACGAACTAATTGTTTACACTTGGTTTTTAACGTCTGTTTAAATTCTATTAAATTATTTTTTAGATATTGCCATGTTAGCTATGTCAAGAGATATAATTTTTCATCCAAACTGGACTTCCGAGGTAGTATTAACGACAACTAATGAGGACCACTGTTGCATGGCTCTTCTTTTACAATGTATTTCATATTTTCCAAATTGTCTGTCAGGACCTAAGGTAAAATAAGTTTAGTATGTATTAGATTTAATAACAAAAAGAGCAGTCGTTAATATACGGAATGTTTCCCAATTGCGGTAAAAAATTAGAAGCGTATTTTTGAGCGAGTTCTCTCTTAAAACTTGTAAGTGTTATCTGTGAGGTAACTGTTTATTTCTAAGTAAGCAAGATACGAACAAAATTCAAGAGACAAAAAAGCTTTATTTAGGTTCCTAATCTATAGAAAATGTTACAATGGCATAATTCAGTGGCGTACTTATTGTTGTCAGAAATATTCGTTCTGGTGCCTCTCGAGACGCCACTAGACTTAATTAATTTATATAGAGTTAGAATAATTCTAGAAATATTACTACCAAATTTTACAAAAATGAAATAAGAATTATTTAAGATATTAATTAAAGACAGAATTTTATAAAAAAGATTTACCTCCGTTTTGAATTTACCAAGTTTAGAAGTTTGTTTACTACCATTGGTTACAATCTACAGGGTAAGTTTTTTTGATGTTTAGTAATGGGATCTCAGAAACCGCTGCAGCTACAGACATGGTTAAATAGGAAAAAAATTGCAGTTTTTAGAGCTTAGTTTAAATCACTTTTTGTTTCCAAAAAATTATGGCTTGACATTAGGGTTTTTTATAAGCTCTTCAACAATGTAAAGCAAAAATATCCTTTAAATAAAAAAAAAACGTAATGTTGGACCTAATAATTTAAAAATTTGTGTGTTTTTCTAGTTGGCCGCGAAAAAGTGAACCAGTACTCTTGAAAATTCCTTTTCTTTCTTTGACAGCCTTTCCAATAAATAAACTTTCGTGTGTTTGTGAGACTCGGTCCACATAACAATAATTATTTATTATTATAACGTATTAGAGTTGAGTCCATAGGGCACCAAATTTGGTTTTAAAAGATATAGTATGGGTATATGCATAGAATAAGAAGTACGTTACTTTATGGTATAGGCAATAATTTGATAAGTTAATAATTTTTAAATACTTTTTTTTACTTTGTTTTATGTAACTATTTCAATAATTATAGTGGAAAATTAGTTCGTAGTTGAATTGATTCCTAATTGTTAATTGTTAGTTGTTGTTAATTATTTTAATTAATTGACTTTGTATTTTTAAGTTTAATACATTTTAAAACCTGTCTAGTTAGTTTAAAAAAAACTTTAAAACATTAAAACTTAAATAATTTTTTACGGTTTAGTGTCTAAAATTATTTATTAAAAAGTTATAAAAATATATATATATTTTTTTATTATTAGATTTGAAACTTTTATAGTACTGATGAGATGAAAGAAAAAGTCATCGTTAATAAAACAAATTCAATTGTTTAGGGCTAAATGACATCCCGAAAACTAATTTAAAAATAATGCAGCAGCAAGTTGACGTCATTATGACGTCATTTTGCTCATCACATTTTTGGTCATAGGACGTCGTCAAAATTATAACGTCATTTTTTTCGTCATACTAGCTCATAAAAATCTAATTACGTTATGTTTAGAAAACCCGCCAGAATTAATGTTATTAAAAAATGCGAATTCGTATAGAATAATAATTATAATAATATACCTATACATACCGGATCAGCTAAATAACATAACACATAGGCAATGTGAGGAAAAGAAACTAAATGCCGGCATGTAAACATGGGTGACTAATAGTGCTTTTTTGTTATTTCTTTACTGGCCGATATACCAAAACCTATTTTTTATGCAGTATACATACTTAGCGTCAGATTATTCCAGCGATTGTTAAGGTAATTGTTTATATATTAAATAACTCACTTAGAGAGGGCATTTTCCTGAACTCTTAAAGCTGTCAGCTGTAATACCTATATTTAAGAATAAGGGTGATGCTAGTGACATAAATAACTATAGGCCTATCAGTCTACTCTCCGCCTTTTCAAAGTTGTTTGAAATGGTTATGTGTAAACGGTTGATAGCATTTATGAAAGAGTGTAAAAAATTTTCCGATAATCAACATGGATATCTAAAAGAAAAATCAACTCAGACGGCAATTTTTCAATTTGTACAAACAATTTTGCGACACTTGGAAGGGGGAGACATGGCTCTTGGCTTATTTTTAGACCTTTCAAAAGCTTTTGATTGCCTAGATCGAAATTTGTTGCTTCAAAAATTACAGCTTTACGGAATCAGGGAAATGCCCTTGAATGGTTTAAGTCCGACTTAAGTAATAGAACACAAAGGGTAATAATAAATAAAGATGGTATTTGTTACAAATCAGAGGTGGCAAAAAATGAAATTGGTGTTCCTCAGGGAAGCATTCTCGGTCCTGTCTTATTTATAATATTTATGAACGACATCAACTTTGAAGTTAATAGCCCTTATCTGAGCTTAACTGAATATGCTGATGATACTAATTTATTAGCTGGGGGTTCAAGTATTTCTGAAATATCCAAAAATGCAGAAAACTTATTCTTATTAACAAATACTTGGTTTCAGAAAAATTAACTATGCTTGAACAGGGATAAGACTAATACAGTATTTTTAGGACCAAGCTTAATAAAACTGTCAAACCAGAATCTGTTTTAATAAATAGTAATAATTTTGCACTTAGTAACAACACCAAATTCTTGGGTATTTATATTGATGAGTTCTTAGATTGGTCTTGTCACATAGAAAAGCTAACAAATAAATTAAACCAAATATGCTATTGTATTCGAGTCGTTACAAGATATTCGAATGAGACAGCTCGCAGGGCCATGTATTTTGCAAATTTTGAGGGGACAGCTCGATATGGTATAATTTTTTGGGCATCTAACTCTAAGGCTCAAAATATTTTTGTAATTCAAAAGAGAATTATTAGAATCTTATATAAAATGGCTTTCCTGCAGTCCTGTCGAGGCGTTTTTAGAGCTAATGGTATTCTTACAATTTATGGCTTATATATATATGAAAGTATTTTATTTGTTTTTAGAAATAGACATTTATTTAAGTCAAATTTTAATCACAAATATGATACACGGACGAGAAATATTTGTTACCCAATACATAGATTAACTTTATCGGAAAAAAGTACCTATTATATGGGAATTAAACTTTTTAATAAATTGTATAACGACATAAAAACCATAAACGTTGAAAAAACTTTTAAAAAGAAATTAAAAACATTACTAGTTAATTTGGAGCCTTATAGTTTGAAAGAATATCTAAATGTATAATTTTTGTTAGAAATGTATAGTTAGCCTAGGTGTATCACTGATTTTTGTTCTTTTTTTTTGTTGACGCAATTTCATTTTGTGTTTTGTTTGTACTTCCAATGTATAAATGAATGTAATTTGAAATAAAGAAAAATAATAATAATAATAATTATTATTATTATTATTATTATACATACAGCAGATGTTTGAAAAGCAAATTATGGGAGTTTTTCGGTCGTTTTATTATAAAATTTTTTAAACAACTTGATAACTTCAAAATTAGTTTTATGCAACTTTTTGATACCCCTGTAATATTAATAAAGTTATTCAAAATGCCATTCTAAATAAATTTTCTAAATTATCTTCTGCTTAAAAATGTAAAAAAGGTAGTTTACTCTTGGTCAAAAATAATGTTCTTTAGGTTTTTGCGTTTTCTATATATAAAATTATTATTTTTCTATTCGTAAATCATATTTTTTAGAAGCAAAATTTTTTAAGAATAACTTTTCCCGAGAAATGAAATTTTTTATTCACTTGTTCTCTTCTAAACCTCATCCGTAGAACAGTCTGTAGATTGAAATTATTGGCTACAGTTGCGTTTCAATGGGTACCAAAACCAATATTATCATGAAAAAAAGTACAATTAAATCGTGGTTTGAGATGTTATATTCATAAAAATGTCGTACATGTATTAAAAGAGAGTTAACCTACCTTAATTTTGCGTAAAACTGACTTTTTGACTGATTTTTATTGGTCTGCAAAATAGAAGGATAAAGATTAGATAGATGTTTTTTAAATGTGTGGGTGGTAATGTTAACAAATTTTTACTACGTCAATTATGTAAAATTAGAAAGGCCCAAGTAGTCTGCAAAATAGAAGGATAAATATTTACATAGATGTTTTATTTATTAAATATTTAATTTATTTACATCTATGTTCACACTTGTCTCTTATGCGTTAAATTTTTAAAAACATATGACGTATGTTAAACTCCTTTAAACAGTAAGTTTGAGACGACGGTTTTACATAAAAATACGGTAAGGTATTTCTTGTTCAAATCCTTGTGATTTTTTTAAATAAATATAACTGTCCGCCACTGATTTTTTTGTGGTTTTTAATTTTTATTACCTACTAAGCGACTAAAAATACAACTTTTTAATGTGTTATGTTTTCTTCGTATTTAAGAGAAAAAAATAAGCCGCAATACAAAACTCATTCCTATCCTGAAAATAAAAATTAAAAAACTACAATTTTAACTTGTAAGTAAACAAGTCATGTATTTTATTAGAAGGTGATCATTTTGCTTCTTTGCTGTCAGGTCATAATTGTTAATTTTTTATTTTTGGTTATTCTTTAATGTTGTTCATGAATATTTTTAGAACGATTTAAAGTAGTTTTATTTCTGGTTTTCGAAAGCAAAGCTAGATACAAATAAAATACAAGAGACTAAAAGGTTGTATATTTAGTTGCCTAATCACAAAAAAATAAAAAACAAGTAAGTGACGTATTTCTTTTCTTGATAACAATGGCTGTGGTGCCCATTCAGACTCCACTGTACCCAATAGTTTTAAGCTTTATGGTAGTTGGGGCTTAGAAAGTCCCTTATTACTTTAAATATTTAAACCAGAACCAACCCTTTTTCTTCCGTGATTTAGACCAGGGGTCACCAAACTTTTCAGCCTTAGGGCCATACTGATTACTCCAGTAAGTTCCGAGGGCCAAACCATATTATCATTGTTGCCGGTGGTAACAAGTGAAATAGTCCACTGATGAAAAAAAAGTCCGAAAAAGTTCGCAACGTTTAAAAAAGGCTGCAAATCGGACTAAAGTCCGCAAAACGGCAACACTGCATATTATTAATTTTCCTGTTATTATCTGTTATTTCTGGATTAGTCGTAGAGTCCGAGCCCAGACACGCCAAATATAGACCGCTAATCCAAATGACGGGTTTATGCCCTAAAAGCCGTGGCCGTTTAAAAATTATATTTCTAATTTTAGCGGTATTACTGTAACAAAATAAATATTATTGTGATAAATGCATAAATATGTACATACTTAATACATAGAAACAATATTTTTTGATTAAGAAAACAAATGGCCAAAATATCAAGGAATTATAATTCAACGGCTACGGCTTTTATGGGTCAAAAATATTACATTGGAAGAGCAGTCTGCTGATTGTCTTGTCTGTGGTACGAGCCATGAGGAGTAACGTGACACGACATCTGGTGGACACAAGCGGCAATAGGTAGTACCTTCTATCGCTAACAGATGGCGCTAATAGCACGTACAGAATAATCTCGTTGGTTCGAGAAAGTTCTGGTGTCTTAAACTCATTTCCAGATGGCAGTAACTGGAATATATAAGAAGGCTAGTGGCGCAACCACAAGTCAGTTCCTATGACACTGTTGTGAAATAAAATAGTGCGTACCTCCTTAAAATGTGTGTGTGCGTGTTTAAGTTTAAGACATCATTGTAACAGTATTTTGATTTGAATTGTTGCTTTTCTGTGTGATTTAGTAGTATGGAAAAGAAGCGAAAAATTGATAATGAATGCAGAAAATTCAAAGATCAGTGGAACATTCAGTATTTCGTAATTGAGTCCAGTAACAAGGCGCTATGTTTGATTTGCAATGAAAGCATAGCCGTTCTCAAAGAATATAACATTAAACGTCATTATAAAACAAAACATTTTCAAAATTACTCAAAATATACAGGAAGTTTGCGGACAGAAAAATTCGAAGCTATGAAGCGCGGATTGAAATCGCAGCAATCTTCATTTAAAAAACTCAAAACTGAACATGAGGCTGCAACTCGTGCCAGCTTTCGTGTGGCTCTTGAAATTGCAAAACGTGGAAAACCATTCACCGATGGAGAAATGATCAAAGAATGCATGATTGCAGTAACCGAAGAAATGTGCCCTGAAAAGGTAAATTTATTAAAAATTGTCAGTATGTCAGCAAACACTGTGGCTTGAAGGGTAGAAAACATCGCTGAAAATATATCCTCTCAACTGTTCGACAAAAATGGACATGTGAAGTGGTTTTCTTTGGCCTTGGATGAGTCAACGGATGTGTCAGATACTGTTTAGGTGTTTGATTTATATTCGAGGAGTAGATAAAACCTATGAAGTGCACGAAGAACTTCTTGATATGTATAGTATTCATGGCACAATTACTGGTACAGATATTTTTAAAGGAGTTGAAATGGCCATTAATCAAAAGAACCTTCGATGGAAAAACTTGAAATGTGTTACAACTGATGGAGGCAAAAATATGAGTGGGAAAGATAAAGGAGTGTCAAAGGCTGTAGAAAATGACGGTGGTTCAAAACCATTAGTCTTACATTGTATCATTCATCAACAGTCTTTGTGCGGAAAATGTTTGGATATGTCTGACGTTCTGAAACCAGTCATATCAACTGTTAATTTTATGAGATCTTTTGGGCTGAATCACCGACAATTCCAATAATTTATTGAAGAGACTGGAGAAAATGACTTACCTTATCATACTGCCGTACGCTGGCTTAGTTGTGGAAAAGTCCTTCATCGCTTTTTTGAACTTCGAGCAGTGATCGAAATTTTTTGATAGAAAAGCATCGCCCTCTTACTGAAATACAAAACAACCCATGGCTGTGGAAGTTAGCATTCTATGTTGATTTGACAAAACATGTGAACGAACTGAATTTGAGATTGCAAGGAGAAAACCAGCATCTTCCTGATTTATACACTAATATCAAATTATTCCGGAAGAAATTGATACTGTTTCAAACACAACTACGAAGTAAATGTTTTTCACATTTTAAAACATGTGAAATATTCAGCCACACTACTGAGACTGAGTTTCCTGTCGATTTTGCAATCGAAACTTTGAGTGCTTTGAAGATTTTTAATACTCGTTTCTCGGACTTTGATGCCATTGCGAATCAAATTGAATCCTTTTGATACTGACATTGAAACCATATCCCCGGAACTTCAAATGGAAATCATTGATCTACAGGGCAGTGATATAATTAAGAACAAGTATCAAAACTCATCTTTGTTGGAATTTTATAAGAGTCTTCCACTGACACAATTTGATAATTTGCATAAATTTGCTTGTGGGCTGTTTTCTGTTTTTGGTACTACTTATTTGTGTGAGAAAACCTTCTCCAAAATGAAGTACACAAAAAATGTTTACAGATCTAAATTAACTGATGAGCATCTTAAATCTCTTTTAATAATTGGTACAAGTAAAATTAGTCCACAACTATAAACTATTGTCAGTGGAAAATCTCAATTACATAAATCTCATTCGTATTTCATATGTCATTATGTTTGTTGTAAGTTTATTTAAAATGTATAAAATGTTAGTTGGATAAATTTCAATAATTTGTTAGTTATTATATATTGAAGTTAAATTTTCTGCATATTATACATGTCTGTGTTTTTTATCCAACTTATCACAAAACCAATAACAATAAGCCTACAACAATGTTATGAGTTAGCGGCTAACTGTTAGCCCATGACCATGTCAATGTAGATGTCATATTAATAATTATTCAACATAAAATTAGAATACTTCAGTAAACTAAATTTAATTTGCTATAAAAATATTTGTTCTCTAAAAGAGTTTTCAAGTATGCTAGCTCTCCGCGGGCCGAACAAAATCTGTCCGCGGCCGGATGTGGCCCTCGAGCCGTAGTTTGGAGACCCCTGATTTAGACCAAATCGGCTTAAGAATAGTCTCGTACCGTATTTAGGAAACACCCTGTATATTATAAAGAGCTATTCTGTTTTTACATTATTATAATAAAAAATTAATAGAAATGCTATAAAATATTAGATATAATATGAAGTAATTTAGGTTATATATAGTGTGTCTCCTTAAGTTCGCACCATATGGAAAACTTTTTATTATTAATTTTACCAAAAAAGTTACTTTCTATAAAAAGTTCTGCATGGTCTAAAGCCCAAAATGCAATCATTAAATATTATTTTTTGTAGTGGTATACGTGGTATCTCAAAAAATATGAATTTGTTTAATAGGAAAATACCTTTATTCTTCATATTATCGAAAGTTTTTATAAAGAAAATAATATGTTTAGGATTAAAAGTAGCTTTCAAATATGAAAATTGGTTTATTTAAAAGGCCTTTTTTAACATTTTTTTCTGCGATTACGAGCATTTCTGTTCTTTTTCTCTGTTTTGACAGTTCTTAAGCTTTTTTACATGTAACATTTGAAAATACAGTGTAGGCCATGCTTTATGGGGAGCATTATTTATCAAAAAATAATTATAATTCCTAAATCCTCAAATTGTAGAGATTCGCTTTTACTGAATCATTTTCCATAGTTTGTCTACAAGAAAAACGTATTAGCTTAATTGTAGCTAAATCAGCTTTCTTTTGCAACGAGGTTAAATACGGCATTTTGGAGAAAGTCACGTAATCCAGTCTTGTTTTAAATCTATTTGACCAAAATTGGCAAACCTAGTCCTTTAAAAATAAAAAAGATAGGCGCAACAGATTAAAAGTTATTATTAGTTAAAAAGTGTGCAAGATTAATCTGGCCCACCCTCTAAATATGCACTACTGTAAAAACTTAAATTTACACTGTTTACGCATAAAAAAAATAAAAACAGCTTTTCTTGAAAATAAACAAGTTTGCATATTTGAATATTATTTTTAATAATTAATATTTTTCCTTTATAAAAATTTTCGGTATTGCGACAAACAAAGGTACTTTCTTCTTAAGCCAAATTCATACTTTTTGACATACCTCGTATACTAATGCAAAAGATGATTGCGTTTTAGGTTTTAGACAATGCAGAACTTTTACAAAGAGTAAAGAGAACTATTTTTCGTAAAATTCATAATAACAAAGTTTTCCATATGGTGCGAACTTAAGTAGACCCGCTGTATAAAAAAATATAAATTAAACTTTCTCAGAGATGATTGCAATCCGTTTTTTTATACTTATTCTCTCTTTTAGGTAATATTCTAAAACAATTATAGTGCTACACTCGTGTAATAATTACCAATAAATATGTAATAATGGATTGCAATCACGCAAGTTTAAGTTTAATTTTTTTATACAGGGTGAGTTTTTTTCGATGTTTAGTGAAGGAATCTCAGAAACCGCTGCAGCAACAGAGATGGTTAAATGGGGAAAGAATTGCAGTTTCTAGAGCTTAATCCCAAAAAATCATGGCTTACTAGATATTTTGAAAAAAACGTTTTTTTTTTCCAAAAATCTTTTTTCTTCTGTAGCTCAGTTATTATTTAAAATAGAAACAAAGTTTAAATAGGAAACTTGTCTTTTTATAAGCTCTTTAACGATGTATAACAAAATACGCTTTTAGTTAAAAAATAACGAAGTTTTGGGCATAATTATTTTTAAATTAGTTTTTTTAATTGACCGGAAAATTGAATTTTCCACTCAATTTTTAAGCGGAAAATGCTATTTTACAGGGCTAATTTACTTTCCGGTCCCTAGTTTACTTTCCGGTCTCTCATTTACTTTCCGGTCCCTGATATCAAAAAATCCTGTTAGCCATGACAAAAATTGTCAGAGTTTAATTGTTACTATTTGACAGTTTAAGATATTGTAAAGTAAAGAAAGCATCATTTTGCCAAAATGGAGTCAGACATGGAAAATCCAGATGAAATAATTGAAGCAGCCTTGCCTTATTGTCGTTTAAATATAACACTAAATATTTACACAGTTTTTTTCCGGTCAATTAAAAAAAATTATGTACGATACTCGACCGGAAATAATTTTTACGGGTCTCCTCAAAACTACAGGACTCGCCTACGGCTCGCCCTGTGAATGTTTTTCGTCGACCCGTAAAATACCATTTTCCGGTCTAGTAACGTGAATAGCTATTTCAATGTCATTTAGCCCTAAACAATTGAATTTGTTCTATTAACAATGACTTTTCTTTTTATCTTATCAGTTTTATAAATGTTTTAAGTCTATTTATTAAAATAAAAGAGCATTTTCATAACGTTTTAATAAATAATTTTAGACACTAACCCTCAAAAAATATTTAAGTTTTTATTTTTTTAAGCTTTTAAAACGTCAACAACACATCAATAGTTTTTTTAAACGTGTTAAACCCTAAAAACGAAACTAAATTGAATAAAATAAATAAAAAAACTTACAATTAGGTAGAAATTGATTCAACTATTAAATTTACCAATATAATAATTGAAATGGTGCTTTAAATTAAACTAAGTAAAAAGAGGAACATTACTATTCAAAAATTACACAGCCCCACAAAAAAATAAAAGTTGGTGGTCCGAAAGACTAGACCATGGTATCTTTATGTTTTTGGGTTCGCTTAATCCGAATCAGGTGTTGGTTTGACCCCATCAGGTCATTCTCAAGGTTATTTCAAATTCAAATCATCAAAATTCACCGAAAATAGACCACAAACGTGGTATCTTTATTTTTGGGGTTGCTTAATTCGAATCCGGAGTTAGTTTGACTCCATCAAGTCATGGTTAAGGTCATTTCAAGGTCAATTCATCAAAATTCATTAAAAATAGACCACAAACGTGTTACCTTTATGTTTTTGTGTTCGCTTATTTCAAACTCGAGAGGGTCAATTTGACTATGGATTTGGATTTAGCGACTCAAAAACCCCAGGATAGCATGATTTTGGTGCATTTACAATAACTTCTGATTATTTTGCCTTGGTATTAACCTCACAGAATCAATTTGACCAGATGGCCGTGGCCCCAAAAACATAAATATATTATGATTCTGGTCCATTTTTAATAAAATTTAATCATTTGACCCTGAAATGACCCTGACCATGACCTGATGGGATCAAAATGATCCCGGATTCAGATTCAGCGATTTCAAAAACATAAAAATATTAAAATTGTTGTCCCTTTTCGATGAATTTGGATGATCTGACCTTGAAAAGACCTTGACCCTGACCTGATGGGGTCAAACCGACCCCAGATTCGGATTCAGCGACCCCAAAAACAAAAGAATACCGCGGTCTGGTCTTTTGGACCTTCAACTTTTTTACTTGTTGGGCGGTGATTGACCTTAAAATGACCTTGACTCTGACCTGATATGGTCAAACCGATTCGGATTCAGCGACCACAAAAACATAAAGAAATCATGGTCCATCAACTTTTATTTTTTGTGGGGCTGTGTTATCGAAAAATCAAATTTGTTGCTTTATGGCTCAAAGCTTATACGTTATAATCATACATATTTATTGTTACGTAAACTGAGTCTCACAAGAATATGAGAGTTAAAATATTTATTCTAAAGGCTGTCAAAAAAGTAAACAACTTTTCAACAGTACTAGTGCACTTTTTTCGCGGCCAACTAGAAAAACACACAAATTAAAAAAATAATATGTCCAAAACTACGTTATTTTTAAATTTAAAGTACATCTTGTTATATACATTATTAAAGAACGTATAAAAAGGTCTTTTTAAAAATGTCATAGCCAACTATGGTTTCCATTAAAAAAATGCAAGTTTATGTCGTAGCTCAAAAACGAACTACTATAATAAATATTGGCTTTTACCTTTTTATTAAGAAGATAATTATCTACGTTAACGTACGATTACGTAACTATATATGTTTCCTGTTTAATTTTTTTATTTTAAATAATATCTGAACTACAGAAGAAAAAATATTTTTAGAAAAAACGATTTGATCAAAATATCTAGTAAGTCATGATTTTTGTGGACGAAACAAAACATCGAAAAAATCTCACCCTGTATATAGGTAACCTTAATAAAATTAATTGTTTTATATCTGAAGAATTTAATGCAAAAAGGCTTGTAATGTACATAATAAAAATTTAAAAACTCCCAAATTTTAGGTTGTAGAAGAATGTAGAGTAGTAATGGGATTATTAAAGCTAATAAGTCACCAACAAGATATAAAATGGCATCAACTTCAAGCATGCTATTTAATACGTCTAGCATTAAATATTTTACAAAAATCGTTCCGGCATCAACCGAGGAGTTTATTGAAGATGGCGGACCTACAACGTAAAGTTATAAGGGTCAATCAACTTTTTTTGTCCCGGTTTTAAAATTTTTATATTTTAATAAACTTTTTTGTATTTTTTTTTATTTAAATAATAGGTATTTACTTTTTTAACTGTAATGTGCAGTTAGCAGGGCACTTTAAACAGTTTTAACAATAAACCCAGAAAAATCCACGTTACGTACGTCTCATGTACACATAATTCGAACCCAAAACAACAAGGATAAAAAAGTAGGGTCACTACCGACTGAGCTTACTTACTTGTCAATCATTTAGCCATATTACCATTCCCAAAAAAATACAATGGTCCTACGGGGACACACCCCTCCAAAAGTAGACCGTTTACGAAATAAACGACTTTTTTTATTAAATAACCGTCAGGAATTGTGGCAAAAGATTGTGGAAGGAGTCAATATCATCAGGGCATAAGAAGAATCATTATTTAAAGTCAGGCAAAATTTAAATAAAAGAATTAGACAATGTGCCCTAGTGGATGGTAATCATTTTGAACATTTATTATAATCAATAGCCTTTTCTAACTTTATCGTTCTTAATTAAATTTTAGAGTGTTCGTGCGCAACCTAATAAAAAAGTCGTTTATTTCGAAAACGGTCTACTTTTTGGAGATCAAAGAAGTATACCTTTTTTGACTAAAATTAAATGCCACTCGCAAATGTCCTACAGGGAGGTCAAAAAGTTATGATAATCAATGTTAGTGTATGTGGCGCCATCTAGTGGTAATGGCAAAATAGATATCATATTCGTGTTCGTCATCTCAAATAGTAAGAGTACACCAAATTTCACTTTAATCTGTCCACTACATTTCAAGATATTTCACTAAAAAATTAGTTTTAACACCCTGTAGAACGAAACCAATAACATTTTTAACATTTTGCTAAGCGATATTGAGCTCAAACGCATTATTTTATATATATATATATATATATATATATATATATATATATATATATATATATATATATATATATATATATATATATATATATATATATATAAAATAATTTTTACTCGAAAACGGCTCATTTTATCGATGTCAAACAAGAGTACCTTTTTTTAGCAAAAGGTTTAAACTACCCAAAAACATATTTTTTGTGTCTTCACCATACAGGGCGTAAAAAATATTATCAATAATGTGCAAAAACTAGTCCGTCCCTGGCAAACTAAAGAAGCGACATAAGTTTTAAGGGCACTATTTTAAGAGGTCTTTACTAGTATGCATCGTACTAAAATATTATCAAATTATACAGAGCGCTTTAAAAGTTATTTACGAAAAATCGATTTCTAGCTGCCCACTTTAGGGGATCATATCTCCGCAGGGGGCTTAAACGGAAAAATTTTATAGGAACTTGTGGTGTTATTTTCATCTGTTCCATACGTGTGCGAGAGATTTCCCACATTTTCCCGGACACCTTGTATATATATATATATATATATATATATATATATATATATATATATATATATATATATATGACCGGATCTCATATAGGGGAAAAATATCGGAATTTTGTTCGTCTGGACCCCACAAAACGATTCTCCTTTCCAGATATTGAGATAGCCAAAATTTGAGCTCGATTAAACGACGTTAACCCGTGCCGCTCGTTGCTCAAAGTTTAAAAAAATCCATTTTTTGCCAAAAAGCTGACATATGAAGCCATAACTCCAGAACAGTAAATTATAAAAACACGCTTAATATTGCAAAAGAAAGCTGATGTTATTCTTCAAAATTTATATTCTATACATAATTGTTGTTAGTTTAAGTCAAACCGAGTTAGAACAGCCTTTAGCCCCAAAAACGTGACCTGGAACCACTAGGAGCATACTTCGTATATTTTGTTATTAAGTGATAAATTTTGCTTTTTTTTTGCTACATTTTTTAGTTTAAGGTAGAAATATAATAAAATAAACAAGTAATACTAATAAATGACATTTGTTATTAAGTGATAAATTTTGCTTTTTTTGCTATATTTTTTAGTTTAAGGTATAAATATAATAACATAAACAAGTAATACTGATAAATGACATTTTTATTTTAAAATATAAAAATCAGGTATACATATACTTATAAAACAGACATAGAAAAGATACAGACGTAGTACCTACATAAGTTGATAATTTTACATAGTTATCTAATCTGTTATAGAGCTTTTGTTAAAGTAGTTTTTGAAACGTCAGGATATAATGCTCGGCATTTGCTTACAACTTGCAGGATATATTGCTTTTGGTCTTCATCTTTTGTCAGAAGGTTGTTAAAGTCGGTTATTAATTTAACACCACGGTCAGTCATATCATTAACTACTTTTAATGTTTTGACAATTTTCAGTCCTTCTTGGAAGTCATTATTTTGAGGCCAGGTGTTTGGATAATTTTTCTTTCCTAACTTTTGGATTTACAACCCTTGCGTGCTCTGATGGTTCATCTGTGCTACTGAGCAATTTATT
Organism: Listronotus bonariensis; assembly: GCA_014170235.1. Lineage (NCBI taxonomy): Eukaryota > Metazoa > Arthropoda > Insecta > Coleoptera > Curculionidae > Listronotus > Listronotus bonariensis. Next base: position 53,154 of record JACEGR010002630.1, on the reverse strand, counting down.
AGCCATTAACAACTTTTCATCGTCTGTAATGGTGGGATCAAAAAAGATAATCCCACCAACTCTGCATTCAAATACCACAAATGGTTCGAAAATTTGGTCATGGCTATTTCTGCAATGTCGTCACATTCTTTATAGTTTAACAGACTATGCAAAATACCTAAATCTTGCTTTGGTGCAAGATGAGCTTTTGGAGCATTGAACCAAGCTTTACAATAAATTTTAACTAGAAAAACAGAAATAGCACGCACAGAACTTACTTCTTCTTTAGACATCTTAAATTGACGACGAAAAATGAACATTTTTAAGCAGTAAATAGCCTTTGCCATCCACCTAGCGTGATGAATAGCCCCGGAGTTTTAAAACCCACAACATTGCCGTCTAGTGATCCAACAAATACGAGAACCAACTGCAATAGCTCCTTGTAGTCATATCTGGGGTGGCTCTCAGTTAATTTGGTCTCGAATTCAGCAGTAACATTTGCAATTACTTCTGGTTTTAGCTGCTTTTGTATTATATTGTCACAGATACCTGTGTCGTATTTTCCTTTGTCAATCTTGGGCCACGCAGTGAGGAATCTCTTAAAAATGTCTGGATGAGGTCCAGTGGTTGATCCCATTTTTGTGTCAAATACGCCTCTTAATAGAATTTCCAAGATATGGTGACGGCAAGCTAGGTGTAACAATTCTCTTCCTTACATTTGCTCCAATATGACGCATGCTCCTTTGAGTCTTCCCGTGTTGGATGCTGTAGTATCGAAGCACATCGCCTTGACGGTGTTGGAAAGACCCCATTCATGTAGGCATTCATATACGGCTACGGCTTGCTCCTCTCCAGAGCTGTTTGCTGTTACAGGAACTCCCAGCAGCTGTTCCTTTTCTCCATATGAAATAGCAATACCTATTCGCTCACATTGTTGATTTTTAAAACACCCGGTAAAAGTTTACCGTCCCAATGGACAACCACGGGCTCTTTTTCAGGAATGTTTATTTTATCAACAATTTTTTTAGTATATTGTTCTCTGAACATTTGCCTTCTATAATGTAAAAAGATTTCGAGACTTTGTACTCAAGAGGGTCAAGGTTTAGTGCTTCTAGAGTAGCTACTAAAATTCTTGTGGCATTTCTGTCGGATACCTTACATCGATCTAGCAAAATGGATAATTTCATGTTTAAAATCTATTTAACGCCCCTTGCAAATGAAACTTTCATTCTCTTGCTCTCAGATGGTCCTGGATCTTCTACAGGTTCTTCAGGGATGTCCATTTCCTCCAAGCTCTAAAGTTTCTGGTAGATGCTGTCCTCTTCAGTGTCTTCTACTTCTTCGAATTTGTCTTCATCATCCGTATCTAAGAAGCAACAAAAAAGATAAAAAAATACTATAAAAACTTAGTCTTTTTAACAGAATGGTAATAATACCTAGGTACTAAATTACCTACTTCTAATTATCAATAGATATTATTTAAAAAATATCTACTATCTATTATTTATGTATTTTTAGAATAATAACAATAAAAAAAAACTCACCAATATCAAAAGTTTCTTCTTGGATTTGTCGGTTCATTTTTGCAAGTTCCTTTTGAGCCTTGATTTCTTCAGCTCGAGACAACCTGAGATCCACTCCAGTCATGGAACCTGGGCGGTCCTTTTGCCTCTGTTTCACGAGAAACGCCTTATCTTCTTCCGATTTCATCAGAGTCAAAGCATCTTGTTGGGCAATATCAAAGAGATCATCCAACTTTTCAACAAACTGTTTAAATTTGTTCTTGACCGTTTCCGATGTTTTCTTCCGGTCTTTTTAAAGAGTTCTCCACTCTGCGTGAAGTTTTTCCAGCTTAGTAATTGCATCTTGTTCATGTTTAGTCGGGATTCGAGCTTTCTCCCAAAAATGAACACTTCTCGTATGGCAAATTTCGCTGATTCTCTTACAGTTAATTTCACAGTACGTAAATTATAAAATAAAACACACAAAACTTGACGATTTGAGGGTAGTTTACAACCAGTGATCTGGTGAATCGGATAGCCCACAAGAAATATTTTGTCCTTGGTCCGACTTTGTACACCTGATGCGGATGCCATTTCAGAATTTGATGTACTGTAAAAATATAGTTATAAAAACAATAAAACACACTTGGAAAATTAAAAAACAACTTAAAATATCTTTACTAGATAATTGTTGGATTTAACCAGCTCAAAGGCAACTTAGAAACTAAACTGAATAAATAAAAGATGATTGAACCCTGAAATAAAATCACTAATCACTTTCTTGGAATCCCTAAAATAGAAATTAGATTCACCCTCCTTTTTACCTGCCAAACGTGTCTTTCTTTGGTAAACTAGACAGGTAATCTCCGAGGTAATCCCTATGTAATTAAAAGATTAAATTTGAACAAAAGGCTCTTTATGTTTGAAAATTGAGTTCCAAAATACGTTTTTACAAAAAATGTTAATTCCTAGGCACATTATGTAAAAACCCGTAAAATTCTTAGAATACTCCCAAACTAGCTCCTACTGGTACCAGGTCGCGTTTTTGGGGTCAAAGGCTATTGTAACTATGTTAGAGTTAAAATAACAACAATTGTGTATAGAATAGAACAACATTAGCTTTCTTTTGAGATATTAAGTATGTTTTTATTATTTACGGTTCTGGAGTTATGGCTCCATATGTCAGCTTTTTGGCCAAAAATTTGGATTCTTTCAAACTTTGAGCGACGAGCGGCACGGGTTAATGTCGTTTAATCGAGCTCAAATTTGGGCTATCTCAATATCTGGAAAGGAGAATCGTTTTGTGGGGTCCAGACGAACAAAATTCCGACATCGATTTTTGTGGTCACCCTAATATATATATATATATATATATATATATATATATATATATATATATATATATATATATATATATATATATATATTTTAAACTAATAAAGATAGATAAGTACGCGTTAAAAAATCTTTGTACGGATAATATGATATTAAAATTAAAATGGAATAGTTAGTACAAAATCAAGTTGAATTTGTTGTTCAGTATTTAGTGTTTTACCTAAAGATACATTGATGCTAGAAAACACATTATGATGTTAGTTCTTTTTTTTTTTATGAGTGCTTTATGAATTGTAAATCGGAAGATTATTTTTTGTTCAAAATAAACTGTAGCTTGATAAAACATGGGGGTAAAAGACAACCCTAATGGATATATTGCGGTAAAAGATGGCGAAAATCATATTGTTTTTAATTTTGTTTTAAAAACGAAAAGCGATTAAAGAATGAAATTCACGTGTTTTCGGTAAAGATCCTTTTTGTGTGCTATTACATACGTGTGTAATATTGCTTTATTTGGTATTACCTAGTAGCCTAAAAAGGTTTTTTTTTGTTTTTGACAAAAGAAATAAAGTATTTTATATTTACCCTTATCTCTCTATATGTTAATTTTGTGCCGTATGTTTATACAACAAAATATTTTAGACGAAGGATGACCTTAAGCTTTTCGCATTTCTTTTGAACCATCCAGAATACAGTCTGTGATAGGTGTTCAAGAGCACACATGGATAAAAAAATTTTTTAAGTTATTAATATTTTTTTTTTTTGAAAACAAAATATGAATCACAAAAAAAATTATACAGCCTTTTCAAAAACTTAAAAATATGATTTTCCTCCAAGATCGACCTAACTTAACTTTTATTTTTAAAATACCCCGTAGTAGCAAAGTATAATTTAGATATTACTTTTTTTGTTTCCTATATAATACTTATTTTATTTAAAATATTTTTAGGATAATACAATTGCTAAACCGTTCCAGAGAATGCAAAGGGTCCTATAATTTTGACATTGTGTTAAGATGTGTGGAATTATTATCGCATGTTTCTTTTAAATTTAAATCTGTCCGTGATTCGGTGGCATACAACGGAGGATTGAATTGCATTTTACGTAAGTTTAGAAACCATTTGTTTTTTGTTCTTTGCATTATTTAAGGTAGTACTACCGGTGTAAGAATTAATGTTCAGAAAATTTTTAAACTTAGCATACTGGTACTTTATGACTTTTTGTACAACCCTGTATTTACATTTTTGTTAAAAGAAATGGATTCCTTAGTCATTTTTACGTAAAAAGGTACTCTTATTAGATGACGCTAGGAGCAATCGTTTTCGAAATATTTTGGTTTGGTTTGGTTTGGTTTGAAATCGATGCATGTGTTTTGAAAAAAATGAAACAATTTTGTAAATTAACTTTTTTTAATCAACATGAAATATTAAAAAAAAATAACAGACAAACACTAAATAAAAACAGGATGAAAAACCAGATCAAAATCACAATAAATGTTGGAAATGCCCACCCCTGCCTGTAGGCACGCATCCAATCTTCTCCTCATTGATTCGCGTACCCTCTGGAAAATTCCTGGAGTATTTTCAATCGTTCTACAAGAGTCCATTATTCGATTTCTCAGTTCTTCTTCATTTTGAATAGGTGTTTGGTAAACTAATGTTTTTAGATGTCCCCAAAGGAAATAATCCAAACTATTAAGGTCTGGCGACCTAGGAGGCCATGGTTGAGTCCCTCCCCTACCTATCCAACGATTATTGAATTTTGATTTAAAAACTCTCGCGCTTGGATGCTAAAATGTGCAGGGGCACCGTCATGCATAAACCACATCTCATTCCTTAGTCTAAGTGGCACATTTTCCAGTAAAATAGGCAAATTATCTTCAAGAAAACGACGATATATCTCGCCATTTAATCTTCCCGGAAGGAAAAATGGACCTATCAAATTATCTTCCAGGATTCCTGCCCACACGTTAACAGAGAACTGTTCTTGAAAATGTGATTCCTGTATTGCATGTGGGTTTTCATTTGACCACATATGATTATTATGAAAATTACGTATAGCGTTACATGAGAAATTTGCTTCGTCGGTAAACAGGATAAGGTTTTGAAACAAAGGGTTTTGAGTAAGGCATTGGAGAAACCAACGACAGAAATTTATACGTAAGGGAAAGTCACGAGGTAGCAGTGCCTGAACTCTTTGAACATGATAGGGATATAATAAATTATCCACTAAAATTTTCCATACCAGAAAATGAGAAATATTTAACGTAAAGGCTACTTTCCTGGTGCTTGTATCCGGCTGTTCTTCTACCATATTAAGGACTGCATCTTCGATATCTGGGGTTTTTACCGTTCGAACTGCACCTGACAGGTGACTAGCTTTCTCAAATGTTCCTGTTTCTCTTAACCAACCGTGGATTCTTGAAAAAGTTTTTGGAGTTGGAACTATGCGATTCGGATAACGCTCCTGATACAAACGTTTAGCTTCATAAGCATTTCCATTAGCAAGTCCGTATGTAAAATGCATGTCAGCATACTCAGCATTGGTAAAATTTACCATTTTAAAAAAACTCACTAATATTTATTACCTACTACTCAACTGTACGTCAAAGTACGTCAAAATTGTATTATGTCTGAATTTTTACATGACAACACAAACAAAATGCATTGACTAGGCTACTTGATAAAACCGTCATTTTCGGCGGTCTTTACTTAGCATATTTATTACTAAGCGTATGCATCGATTATTTTAAACTAAAATATTTCGAAAACGGTTGCTCCTAGCGTCATCTAATAAGAGTACCTTTTTTACGTAAAAATGACTAAGAAATCCATTTCTTTTAACAAAAATGTAAATACAGGGTTGTACAAAAAGTCATGAGCCTTTGAAAGTGAGAATATACATGTGGCTAGCGCCCTCTACAAGTAAGAGCTAAATTAAGAACAAATTCAAATTTCTCATATCAAAAAACCCCCAGGTACCAATTTTCGTTCGGAAATCGGCATTATTTAGGAAATTATGCAGAAAAAACATAAATAAAAATAAAACTTTGACACCCTGTATCTTGAAAGCGAAGCATCTTAGACCACACGTTCATAGGAACTTTTTACCTTAAAAATACTTGAAAAATCACTCTCTGAAATATCGGACACTTATTAAATAACACCCTGTATATTTACGAGTTTGATTAAAAAAAAAAGAATGACCGTATCCATGTCACTTTTTTTTACTTATCCTGTATCAGGCCAGGATATGGTTTGCCAACCAATAGGGAATGTATTTATTAATAACTTTTGTTTGTTAAAAAAAATGGGTTATTAAGAAAAGGATAAAGTGTCCATTTATATAGCCGGATCTTAGACTATTACATAATAGTAAATAAATATTTGAAAAATAATTTTAAAAAATCCTTTGGTTATTGTGTGACTTAGGAATATGCAATTTAGGGGTTTTGAACTTTATCTTAAAAACTAAGCAAGGTACGAAAAAACATTGGGAGACAAAAGAGTTTGATTTTTAGTTGATCATTTAAAAACATATATAAAAAATTAATAAAAATACACTAAATTTAGTGGCGTATATTTTTTGTCAGAAATATTTGTTTTACGGCTAAAATTAAGAAAAAAAAGCTAGGGGTTAATAGCTCCTTTTAGCTATAAGTGATACTGCCAAATTTCATGTATTTCGGATAAGATACTTTTAATATAACAATAAAAAACCGGAGTTTTTTTAAAGTTCAACATCTTCGAAACAATGCATTTCCGAGCCTATATTTATGTAAACTGTATTTTGTCATATTAGGCCAAAAATGGCGCTTCTTAAATGTTTTTAACGAATTTAGGCACTCTGCATAAAGTTTTTATATTAGCTTTAGGGCTTTTGCTTAAACTTTTCTTAAAAATAAGTATAAGTAAGCCATTCTTGACAGTTCAAACAAAAACAGTATTATTATTCTAATTCATATTGCTAAAATATTCACTCTTACCATAATTATTCATTTGGGTGATTTTTGCATTTTTGCAATTTAACAAATAGCAACTCTTTCTAAAGAAATAGAGTATTGTTCCGTATTACCTCGTATAAAAACACGTGTCTTCGTTTTTATACCTTTATTAACAACTAGCTATGCTTCCCGGCTTCGCTCGGGAGTTGATATGAGACCCAAATAACCGTTGTTCTGAATGAAGTTCAAATACTCGACAACAGATGGCGCCACTACACTTAATTTCCAAGTTGAAGGGTTGGAAGAGTCCGTATATCTTTAAAAATACGCCCTTTAGGGTAGAACGGGAACTTTCTTGTTCGAGGGGGATAAAGGACTATTACATTGTATAGTCCCTTTATCGTATCGGGACTCCTTTTCAAGTTTTATCGGCACGCACATTTTATCAACTTAGTTTTATTATATATTGAATTATACGGTATTTCGTCCACTACAAAATAAATTTAATTAATTTTATAGCGTCAACAACACGTGGTTATTATGCTGTTAAAATGTAGCTTATATGACACGTTCGTAGATTTACCATAGCAGCGCCATCTATTGATTACTTACTCAACCCAGTCGAACAGACAAATAATTAGCAATAAATTAAAATTGCGACTATAATTTGAGATTTAAACTATCCTATCTCTCAAGTTGGATCGAACTGCACATGGTGTGAGAATTTTATTATAATCGGTTAAGTGGAGTCCATTGAGGACAAACATTGTGACACGAGATTTATATATATTAAGATGGAACGTAACTATGGTTACAACAACGACAAAATCTTCACTCGTCAATGTCTCGAAGTTTACAGTACAAAAGTCGAATCTACGAGTATACTAACTGATCGGAGGTTTCCCGTCGCCCTTTTATAGTATGGTGGAAAAGTAAATAATGATTTAGAATCTTGGAGAAATATCGCGAAAATTCCATAGTACAGGATGGCAGAAAAGTTCTCAATGGATAGTTCGGGCGTTTACGGAAACCTTCGAAAGTGATGAAAGAACTTGGTAAAATAAAGGTAAATTATTTAAATAAATTAACAAGCTAAATTAAATGATCCTAACTCTTTAAAATTTCCTAACCTAAACATATTTTTGAATGTCTGTAACAGTATCTTATGAACATTTTGAGGTTTTTTTACAAAAATCTCTGGCCATCACCCGGCAGACTATACCCTTATTATGTAATAATAGATTTTTGAAAGGGCCGTGTTTTATCGAATAGTTATCTTGAAAAAATACTTAAGGCTTTTTACAATTTAGCGCCCTCATCGAAACCTTTTTGACCACTTTTGGGGCGCTATGACATTTTTAGTAATATTTTCCTAGCTCCGCATTTTTTTTTACAGATAACTATTTAATAAATAAATTCTGTGAAACCTTTTAATAAATTCTACAATAAGCTGTTGACTTATATTTTTTTGTATATTTTAGCACTGTTAGAAGATATATTAAACGAACAATATTTGTCACTACAAAATCAGACTTTATTGGGAATTGGCATTGGTTTACTGGAACAGATATGCAAAGTTGATGAGGTATACCTATCGTCATGTGTCAAATAGAAAATCGCTTGTATATTTCCTTAAAATTTAAATGTGTCAAAAAAACTTCATGTTTAAAAAAATAAATACATGATTCTAAAGTTATATTTAAACCATAAAATTAGAGACAAAAATTCAAAGTTATGTATCTCGGAAATAATTAAAACTAAACCAACCAAAAATGCAATTTTTAAAATTTTATTATCATTTTGTCGTTCTTGCAAAGTTTAAAGCCTGATTTATAGTTTCAGTAACGTAAGACTTAACGTTAAGCCGTAAGAAAAATGAACATGTGACAAGTAACCTGATAATTTATAGTGCCAAAAACTTAAGCAGTAAGAATTAAGCCGTAAGACGTAAGAATTAAAAAATTATTCATTTTTATTTCTTAAGTCTTAAGTCTTACGGCTCGATTGACATCGGTCGTTTTCGCCGATAATCGGCAGCGAGTTATGTAGAGCCTAACGCCGCCACTGGTAATACCTGAGAAGATAAGAACCGGTGAATACGCACATAGACAATTCTCAGTGTTTGTCTCTCAAAGACTATTAATATGATAATTTACTCATAAATGCAAACTAGCTTTTTTCCGAACTTTATCTTTTATTATTTTTACATGCTGCATTATGTTAACAACTTATCAATGGGTGAATCGCTAAATAGTTTTATACCGTAATTTATCAAAATGAGTTTTTGTTGAAGTAGAATTTATTTCACCTATTATCTGTTCCAAATAGTATAAATAGGAGTAACAATATTATTAAGATATACAGTGTATTGTAAGACGTCCTAGTGTTACTTGCAGTCATTGTATCACTTGTTTAATAGATTTGTCTGAAGAAGCCTGCATAGTTTCATTGGCAGTTTATTAACAAATTTCCCAAAAAACAAAACGGAGGAGTTTCTACGAACCTGGATTGCTGGAAGCTCAACGTAATTGGTGCAGTCGGTAGTGATCAAAATCCTGTACAAACAGTTAAGTGTAGTGCCCCTTGGGATAGCGCGTTAACTGACTGGTGATTTTCAAATCTTTGACGGGACTTTTATTCACAGACAGTGTTCGAAAAGAGAGCTGTATATTACTTTTCGTTTGCGGGCCTTATTTTCGGACTGTATATCCAAATTTGGGTTAACAAGCAGTTTACGTCGAACGTATATCCGTAGACTAGCTTCAAAAAACAAAAATTTCGAAAATTCGAAAAAAGTGACTAGTAGTGTAGTGAAGATAGTTCCACAACAAGTGCAGCACATCATCCATCAACTATCAAGTTTCCATTGTGCCTCCTGTTGCAGAAAGTGCTGAAACAACTTGTGACACAACTCCAAGCAACAAGTAAGACCAGTTTTGATTAATTTTCTCATTCCTTTCAAAAATTCCTTTTTTTTAATTTTTTCCTTTTTGTAATGATCAAGTTATTCTCTCTTAGATCGTATGTTTAAAAAATATAAAGAAATAGCTCGTAAAAACCGTGAATACAGGAAAAGAGTTAAAACTATTCAAAAATTCAAGTAGTTCTGATTCTGATATAGAGTCTGATATTGAAACTTTGCTAAGAGATTTGGCTAGAATTGATATATCTAACGAACCTAATCAAAACTTAAACAATATGGCACATGCTAATACAGAAGTAAACTATTCAGAAGTACGTCTTTTTCTTGATATAATTCCAAATTTTAATGGTGAACCATGCGAATTAAATAATTTTATTGCAGCTTGTGATGAAGTACCCAATAAATATATTAATAACATTACTCTTACTCAATTAATTTTTCGAGCAATAATTAGTAAATTAAAAGGTAAAGCATTGACTATTATTTCAAGCCGTGTTGAGTTAACTAATTGGCAACAAGTAAAAGAATTACTTAAAATTTCTTTTTCTGATCAAAGATAATTTTCATGTTTTGAAACACTTTAGCCGGCTATTCGGCAAATTTTTAAAAAGTTAACAACAAAAAAAACATACCAAATAATAGGAAAAAAATATATCAAGTGTGAACCTTCACAATGTCTAGATTAGTGATTTCATACCCGGCTTCACGGTCGTGAAGTCCTTTAGAGCGCCACCAGCTTTCAACGACTAAGCTGGAAAAGTCCTGCCTATCTTATGCAGATTGTTTCGGCACACTACTTGACATAATACCTACTCGTGTTTTAAGAATAAATGAAAATAAAACAACTGACTTCACTAATTCCAACTATATTGTCTATATTGAGACAGCAAAGCAACTTTGCAAATGTAGATATAATTATATACAATAAATAAATTGGATAACAAAGTAAGTTAAATTATTAATAAATTTACCAAAGTTTAAAAATTAGACGGTAGGTATATATATAATTTAAAGTTATCAAAATATTATTTAATTACAAAATTATGAATAAAAAGGGAATACAAATATTAGCGCGTAATATCTTAAGAGAGATAACCAAAAAAAAAAGTAATAAAATGAAATTAATGCAATCGTGTGCAATATGATGATTGCACGAAAGAGACCTGCTTTAGGCTACAGACTGACCATAATGTATGCTTAACCAGAGCGTTCTATTTAAATAAAAAAATTAATAATGATAATTTTCACAAAATAAGAAGAAAGGCAATGTTGCCTATTACTTTACCTAATTTATAAATTATCAAATAGTAATCTTTATGAAAAGGTACCCATAAATTACCAAAAGTGAAACAATAGGAAAGAAAAAAATTAAGGTCACCGCCTGGACAAAGCCAATACGGTGACGTAAAACATTAGACCTAAGGTAACTGAAGGTTAATCTTAGGACAGCACTTAATGGGTTTTTACCACTACCAGTACTCTGTGCAGAAATATTCTTCCCAGAATGAAATGAGGACCGCAAGTGTGTTTCGCGCCACACTTACAACCCACACCCACTAAGGTTGCCCTCTCTGTAGGGCAGGGAAAAAAAAGATAGTAAACAAGTTAAAAAAAAATGAATTGGTCCTAAGATCAAGTAAGTAAAGTAAACGTATTAAATCAAATTAAAACAAACCAAATATTATTACAAATAAGTTAAATCGGGTAAGGTAAGTTAACTAGGTACGGTAAGGTATAACTTAACTCATAAGTTAAAAAAATCAATTAACTGTTGATTGCTTTCGCATCAACATTAAGATAAAGTAATCAAAATAAATTAATTAAGCAATCAAAAATTTGATAAAAAAAACATCCACAACCAACGCGTAGTGATCACTTCGAGTTTTACAACATGGGATTTACATCAGTGTTATGTAATACGTAATTAAAAAAAAATAAAATTAAAATAACTGTTGAAGAACTAAGGTTAAAAAAAAAGGTAGTTGCTGCTGCGCAACCAAGTTTCCTTGATGAATCTAAGAAGCTTTAGTTGCTTGGTATAATCCCACGGTACTCTTTGACCCAAAACAAAAACCCTATAAAAAAAATAACAGTCCTTAGTGACGGATCAATGATTTAAAAAAACTAATTACTGTTTTAAATTGCCTTTTAAAGGCTTTCATTAAAAAAAAGTAAAAGAAAATTAAAATAAAAAAACAAGCATTATTCTATTATCCCTTCCTATTCCACACGATAAAAATAAATAATGAGTCAACTAAAATAAGCGATAAGGTAATTAGCATACCTAAATTAATAAACAATAATCATAAATTGTACGTAATTAAATAAAATACTATTTTAAACTAAATAAAATTTTGTGATGACTGAAACGAATTTTACGTAAATCATATTATATTTATAGTAAAATATGCCAAACTTGGCAAAAAAAAGAATAAAAATTAATAAGGAAAGGATTCCTGTAGCAACCCCCTTAGAAGTAAGTTAGCAAAACAAAACAAGTACGTAGCCCCCACAGGAGTTACACCTGTGCTATAACGAAAAGTAAAATAATGCATTAAGCGTAGTTATTAAAGAAAATTAAAAAAATTAAATAAGCTAATAAGAATTACTGAAATTTATTATAAAAATAATAATTAGGTTTTAAGGTTACGTTATAAATACAAAAAAAATGATGTGGTACCAAAAAAAAAGAATGAAAATAAGGGAATATTTACCTATGAGGTGGTTAGGGTTGTCTGTGAATAAAAATCTGCTCCTCGTCCGGCAAAGCCACGCTCTAGATGTTCGAGCTGGAAAAACCACGGAAAAAAAACTCCTTCTAGATGTATTTTCTATGAACTTAGATGGGTTAATCCATATATCTAAGCCACGCTTTAGATTTTCAAGCTAGAATAACGGAAGAAAAAAAACGTAAGGCACCCAATAATACACGTGCTAGTGAAAAATGAAAACTCACCTGTTTTCTGTAACTCAAATCCCGAATAAATCGGTTTTAATGCACCCCGAATTCACCAAAAGGGAAGGAATCCAAACATCAAATCAAAAAAAAAAAAGGGTTACATTAAACTATTTTAAGCACTAGCCTAAATCCCATAAAATGGCGGATTTAAATCCAAAGGGCTAGGGCCTAATTGCACAGAAAACTGGCTTCTTTCTCAAGGCTTCAAACGGAAAAGAAAAGCCCTCCTGCAAATTTTGAAAAATTTGCAACGATCACTGCAAGATGAAGTAAAAGTAGTACTGGGTATGGCACATCGATATAGTAACTTTGTGGTACTTTGGCTTTTTAACGAAAATTGGCCTGATTGTAAGTAATATCTATTGAATAAATACTAATCATAGAATCACTCGGCAAATAATGTTGTTGATAATCAATAATAATCCTTATTTTTGGCTTCTAAAACAATTATGTGACGTAAAATCGACCAAATCGATAGAAAACACCTTACTGGCGATCAGAGAAATTGGAAGGGGTGATCCGCCGGGCGCTATCTGGCGACCAGTAGCAATAAACGAAATATCGATTAAAAAGCAAGCGACAGTAGAGAGGTCAAAATAGCCGGCTTGTGACAGCACCACATAACCAACAATTTGATGGTAGAAAAATAGATTCTAAAGGAAATGTAAACAAGCCTAATCTAACAATCGATATAAATGGATTTTCAGAGATGAGAAAATGCTTGGAAATTGTACTTTACACTACCGTTAACGTATGCGATCTGTTAAACAAGCCACCCCTTGCGAGATATAAAATAACTAACCACGTTTATAAGGTATGCAACAATAGTTTACTCAATAACTAGGACCTTTTTGCCCATTTTTAGACCTGAAACATTTTAATCCAATTCAAAACAAAAGGCACTGTCGGCAGCTCACACAAATGCATTTGAAATTGTGGCGAAACATAACAGGTAGTAATGGCAATTGCTCGAGAACCTTAACTTGCAACGGGACCAGGATTAGAGGTATGCTTTTGATGAGAACTAAAAAGGCAAGAAGTTCTATGCATCGTTTAAAGGTACCACCTACAAAGTAGTATGAAATCAGCTCAGAGCCTAAAATAATAGCCTGTAAAATAACAATGCAGCCAAAACACAAAGTGAGGTAACGCCCAAAGTACCAAAGTATCTAAAATTTACAGCCATTGCCTGGTCACACGTAGTGTTTCTTATATAATACAAGATATACTTTCTAAGTTATTTTTTTTTATTCCATAAAATTAAGAAAGATATACAATAAATGACATTGAAGGTAGTTTTTAAAATGGTGCATGCGCCAGAATATGTCAGAGCTTGCAAAATATTAATTAACAAAAATAAACCGTTACAACCCCCTTTCCTTCGGTAGGAGGAAAACATCCTCAAAAGGTTTTCCGACGATAAGCCGTCGATACAAATACTGAGAAATTTTTTTTTAAAAGTAAAGCAAAATAAAACGTAGATAGAATTAAGGACCCAAACCATTCAAAGAAATAATACACAGATCACCAAATTTGGTGCATCAAAGGTAACATCCCTTGTAATAAATAGAGTACAAAAATGAAGTACAAATAGTACAACTCACACTTCCCAATGCTTGGAAAATATCTCTCCGTTAAAACTTTCTAGAAACCTCACAAACAATGAGGGCAGTGCCTTCGAGAACTCAACATGGTGGATATTCTGTAAAGATTTTAGTTATTGATGTTAATCAGACTCCGACTAGCATTGCGTAACTTCTAATAGGGCCTAGAAGAACCTCGTGTACTAGCCTCATACTGAACTCTCGACATACACTGAAAGCGACGAAATAAAAAAATAAAGGAAGAAAAATAAGATATAAGTTTATGAAGGTATATAAAAAAATCCGAAGGTAGCCCAAATGTTCCGTCTTCCATATGGGAGCACACTATAGCATGTGCCAGACTAAAAAGTGCCAGAAAGTCCTGAGAAAAGAGATATCAAAATAAAAAGAGAAGTAGGGCAACCCCGAGGGTTGTAATGCCCTGAACAATAAAAGAAATGTAACCAAAATATATATTTTATGAAAAAAGTTAAGGTAATAATAAAGTTTAGTAGTTACGTCAACCAACCTATTGCAGAAATCACGAACCTATTAACTAAAAAAAAATATGGATAAATTATCAAAAAGGTAAGAAAACAAAATAAGGTCATCGCCTGGACATGCCAGCGCGGTGACATAAAACATCAGACCTAAGTTAACTGAAGGTTAATCTTAGGACAGCACTCAGTGGATTTTTACCACAACCAGTACTCGGTGCAGAAATATTCTTCCCAAAATGGAATGAAGACTGCTAGTGTGTTTCGCGCCACACCCCCAATCTACACCCATTGAGGTTGCCCTCTCTGCAGGGCAGGAAAAAAAAGATAAGAGAAAAGAGTTTAAAACAAATTGTTGGTTTAATTAAAACGATAATTTCATGTAACGCAATTAACTAAAAAGAGGAGACAACGTCCAGAAATATTAAATTCAGCTCGTAGTTAAATTGAAATTGGTTTTATAATCATGGAATTACAGGTTTAAGATTTTCGACGTGCCACACGCCTCTAGTTTGGCCATTTGAATCTTCTAATTCATAAGTGCAGGAGCCGGTTTTTCTTTTAATCTTAAAAGGTCCCAGATATTCGGGAGCCAATTTGGCACTATAATAATTAGCAGCATCCGACAAAGATTTATTTTTCCTCCATACTTCTTGACCAACTATAAATTGATGACCTGGTCGCCTACGTAGATTATAGTGATGTCTATTTCTTTCCCGAGATAATTGTATTCGTTTATGAACGTCGGCATAAACTTTTGAAGTACAGTGATCTTCCTTTTTATCATGTCGTCTAGCTTGGCTGCGTCTGATGGTGCGCTAGTGAGATAGTCTTGGCCGTAAAGTTTGTGTTCTTTACCAAAATTAATAAAATAAGGAGAATATCCGGTTGTCTCGTGTTTCGCAGTACGAATGGCACAAGCGATAGAAGCTAAATTTTCATCCCAAGTTCGATGGTCATTTTGGTTTATATAAGTTCTTATCATGGTTTTCACAACTCGATTTACCCTTTCCACTGGGTCTGCTCTAGGGTTATAGACGGCAGTATAGAAGATCTTTACTTTATATTTTTCGCATAATCCTTGAAATTCTTTAGATTTCATTGGTGTTCCATTATCACATATCAGATTTTGTGGAGCTCCATATGTTAAGAAAACTCCCTCTTCTACATTTTTAACGAGTGTTTTACCATTTGCTGATCTACAGGGGAATATTAAGACATACTTGCTAAAATAGTCAGAGACGACTAATGCGTGGGTGTTGCCGTGTTTCGAACGAGGTAGTGGGCCTATAAAGTCTAAGCTTATAGTCTGGAATGGTTCTTTTACATCGGGTCGGTTTCCCATTTCTCCAGAAGGTAGTTTTTGTTCCACTTTATGTTGTTGACAAGTTTTACAGGATTTAACATAAGATGCTATATCAGCTTTCATTTGTGGCCAGTAGTAACGATCGTGCACTCTCCAATAGGTTTTAAAAACTCCGACATGTCCTGCAGTTGGAATATCATGGCAACGTTCCAATATTTTCTTTCTTTTGTCTTTGGGGACAACTATTTTCCAACAATCTGCTGATGAAACTGACAGTGCGCTTTTGACATATTTATAAAGAAAACCGTTTTCTACTCTCCACGAAGAATACTTTCTTGGATTCTGCTCCAGTTTTTCAAACATCAGTGAGTACCACTTGTCGGTAGTATCATTAAAAGACATATCTCCAGCATCAATAGGTTCTACAATCACTGGAACGCTTCTTGAGAGAAAATCTGGAATTACATGGTCTTTACCCTTCCTATGAATCAGTTCAAAATCATATGGTTGTAGTCTTAATGCCCATCGGGCCAAACGTCCTTGGGGATCTTTAAGGCGATGAAGCCAAAGGAGAGAGTGGTGGTCAGTGATGACTTTAAAATGAGTGTGTTCTAGGTAGTGACGCAATTTCTCGACGCTCCAGATAACCGCCAAACACTCTTTTTCTGTTACTGTGAGTTTTTGCTCTTGTTTAGTTAGCGAGCGAGATAGGTAACAAATTACTTTTTCGCCCTCGTCGAATTCTTGTGATAGAACTGCGCCAATTCCAAATGAAGAAGCATCGGTTTGCAGAGTAAAGGTGCGATCAAAATCAGGGCAAGTCAAAATAGGTGCAGTAACTAAATGTTCTTTAATCTGTTTAAAAGATTGTTCGCATTCGTGAGTCCAATTCCATTTGGTATTTTTCTTAATCAGGTGAGTTAAAGGTGACATAATAGATGAAAAATTGGGGACGAATCTCCGATACCAAGAAGCGGTACCCATAAATCGACGGATTTCTGTGACACTCCTGGGAGTAGGAATATTCACTATTGCTTCAACCTTTTCGGGATCTGGTCTTAATCCATTACGGTCTACAACGTAGCCTAGGTATTTAAGTTCTGGTAGACAAAATTTGCATTTTTCCAGGGAAACTACTAATCCTGCTTCTCGAAGTCTGTCAAGCACTAAGCCAAGTAAACGAAGATGTTCCTCGAAGCTTTCACTGATTAAAATTACGTCATCCAAATATACCATAACTTTCTGTTCGAGATCAGCACCCAATACGGTGTCCACAATTCTTTGCCAAGTAGCAGGGGCATTGGTCAATCCAAAAGGCATACGTCGAAACTGGAATAATCCTCTTCCGGGCACAGTGAAGGCGGTAAGTTCTTTAGATTCTTCGCTAAGTGGCACCTGCCAAAACGCAGATTTTATGTCAATGCTACTAAGATAACGGGCATTTCTTAAATTATCAAGTATGGCAGAAATATAGGGAAGCGGATAGCTGTCTTTCTTCGTCACCTTATTCAAAATTCGATAGTCACAGCAAAATCTGTACGAGCCGTCTTTTTACGTGACAAACAAACCGGACTGGACCAGGGACTCTTGGAAGGTTCCACAACTTTAAGTTCTAACATTTCGTCTAAAGCTTCATCGATGATTTTCTGTTTAAATGGACAAACTGGATAATATCGCTGCTTTATCGGTTTTGTACCGGGTTCCAATTCAATTTCATGCTCAGTAGTTCTACAGCAACCTAAGCCTTCTCCCATTAATGATAACTTTTCTTCTACCAAACTATTCAATCGTTGAACTTGATCTTCAGTAAGGGTGGTTTGGTCTTGAATGCTACAGATAGTAGGCAGCTCATCATTATTGCCAAAATGCCATACGTCCTGCTTTAGATCCGGAACAATTCCCATAGCTAACCAAAAATCTACGCCCAATATTAACTTGTGGGCAAGGTCGGGAAGGACTAAGATATCTACCAAACGAGTCTTTCCTTTCAACGTCAAAGGGGTCTGTATGAATCCTAAACTGGTACAAGATTGTCCGTTGGCAACAGTACAAACAACTGGTTGTTTTTGAAGTTTCAATCCTACGTTCTGCAAGATCTCATAGCCAGGTCGGCCGACTATAGTTCTAGACGCTCCACTATCCAATAAGCCTAGCAAAGGAACTCCGAGGACAGATAACTCGAGGTAAGGGCGTTGGTCACCTTGTGCGTGTGCTATGATGAAATCGAGGACAGCCCTGTTATCTAAATTATTTGTAGAGGTCGTCATAGTATCTGTAGGGGGTATCCCACGACCCAATTTGGTAGCCCCCGGGAGCCGTTTCCCGAATTAGAACATTTTGGGCAGCTACGAATAGTAACGTTCGCCTGACCACATCTATAACAATGAGTTTTGCGAGGCATGGTACAATCTTTATTGAGGTGTCCTTGACCTTGACAATTCCAGCATACAATGCTACTTCTACTTGAGCTGGGTGAATTCATCGCTGAAATTCCAGTAGCTGAATCGATAGAATAAGGAGGGTTACTTTAATGAAGGCAAAATCTGGCTCCACCAGATTCACTCTTCTTCGAGGAGGAGGTACATAATGTTCGGCTCGATATTTCTTCGCCTCTAACTTTAAACATTCTGCTTCTAATTCTTCTAAGGTGTTCACAATAGGTAGCTGGGTGGTATAAAAGGGAGCTAAATTCCTAGTTATAATTTCTAGCTGTGCATCTGCTGGTACTCCTTGGTAACGCCTAAACAACGCATTCATAGTAGCTAAGAAGTCTACGATTCCTTCTGTTGGATCCTGTGTTCTATCCAAAATTTCACGAAATAATCTTGATTTTGTAATCTGGTGGTTCGAAATGTTGAGTAAGAAGACTGGAAAGTTCACGCCAGTTAGAAAATCTATGTCGATAGGAACGGAACCAATTTAAGGCTTTCCCAGAAAACAGATCGATGGCAGAATCAAACAGGTCTTTTTCCGATACATGTCTAGCTATACGTAGTTCATCTACTCTTTCGAGAAATGCGTGGACAGTCATGTGAGCCGAGTCTCCGTCAAATTTTACTCCCCACTTTTGAACTTTTTCGTACTTAGAAGAGCCTCCATTGGCAGCAGCGTATACCGTGGCTGCGTTATCGCTCTCAAAATTGACGTTAGTTGGGGCTAGCGCAGCGTGGCTCTGGGGTCATTCTATTCGACTGAAAACAAATTAATTAAAGTAACTGAATAGTTATCAGGCAATATAAACGTGTAAACGAAAAGTAACGCAAATAACTTGGTCCGATAATAAAAGTATCAATAAAAATTAATAAAATCAATCCCCAACAGGGAAATAGTACCGCAAAGGAGGTTGACGCAACGTACCAAAAGAACAATAAAAACGTAAGAAAGTTAAGCAAATCAAAATCAAAATTAGGCATACATTATGCAGTTTTATTTTTCTGTGAGATTTTTACGAACACAAAAATAGCAGTCTCTTTTGATTTCGTGCCCCACGTTGGGCGCCAGTTGAAACACTTTAGCCGGCTATTCGGCAAATTTTTAAAAAGTTAACAACAAAAAAAACATACCAAATAATAGGAAAAAAATATATCAAGTGTGAACCTTCACAATGTCTAGATTAGTGATTTCATACCCGGCTTCACGGTCGTGAAGTCCTTTAGAGCGCCACCAGCTTTCAACGACTAAGCTGGAAAAGTCCTGCCTATCTTATGCAGATTGTTTCGGCACACTACTTGACATAATACCTACTCGTGTTTTAAGAATAAATGAAAATAAAACAACTGACTTCACTAATTCCAACTATATTGTCTATATTGAGACAGCAAAGCAACTTTGCAAATGTAGATATAATTATATACAATAAATAAATTGGATAACAAAGTAAGTTAAATTATTAATAAATTTACCAAAGTTTAAAAATTAGACGGTAGGTATATATATAATTTAAAGTTATCAAAATATTATTTAATTACAAAATTATGAATAAAAAGGGAATACAAATATTAGCGCGTAATATCTTAAGAGAGATAACCAAAAAAAAAAGTAATAAAATGAAATTAATGCAATCGTGTGCAATATGATGATTGCACGAAAGAGACCTGCTTTAGGCTACAGACTGACCATAATGTATGCTTAACCAGAGCGTTCTATTTAAATAAAAAAATTAATAATGATAATTTTCACAAAATAAGAAGAAAGGCAATGTTGCCTATTACTTTACCTAATTTATAAATTATCAAATAGTAATCTTTATGAAAAGGTACCCATAAATTACCAAAAGTGAAACAATAGGAAAGAAAAAAATTAAGGTCACCACCTGGACAAAGCCAATACGGTGACGTAAAACATTAGACCTAAGGTAACTGAAGGTTAATCTTAGGACAGCACTTAATGGGTTTTTACCACTACCAGTACTCTGTGCAGAAATATTCTTCCCAGAATGAAATGAGGACCGCAAGTGTGTTTCGCGCCACACTTACAACCCACACCCACTAAGGTTGCCCTCTCTGCAGGGCAGGGAAAAAAAAGATAGTAAACAAGTTAAAAAAAAATGAATTGGTCCTAAGATCAAGTAAGTAAAGTAAACGTATTAAATCAAATTAAAACAAACCAAATATTATTACAAATAAGTTAAATCGGGTAAGGTAAGTTAACTAGGTACGGTAAGGTATAACTTAACTCATAAGTTAAAAAAAAATCAATTAACTGCTGATTGCTTTCGCATCAACATTAAGATAAAGTAATCAAAATAAATTAATTAAGCAATCAAAAATTTGATAAAAAAAACATCCACAACCAACGCGTAGTGATCACTTCGAGTTTTACAACATGGGATTTACATCAGTGTTATGTAATATGTAATTAAAAAAAAATAAAATTAAAATAACTGTTGAAGAACTAAGGTTAAAAAAAAGGTAGTTGTGCTGCTGCGCAACCAAGTTTCCTTGATGAATCTAAGAAGCTTTAGTTGCTTGGTATAATCCCACGGTACTCTTTGACCCAAAACAAAAACCCTATAAAAAAAAATAACAGTCCTTAGTGACGGATCAATGATTTAAAAAAACTAATTACTGTTTTAAATTGCCTTTTAAAGGCTTTCATTAAAAAAAAGTAAAAGAAAATTAAAATAAAAAAACAAGCATTATTCTATTATCCCTTCCTATTCCACACGATAAAAATAAATAATGAGTCAACTAAAATAAGCGATAAGGTAATTAGCATACCTAAATTAATAAACAATAATCATAAATTGTACGTAATTAAATAAAATACTATTTTAAACTAAATAAAATTTTGTGATGACTGAAACGAATTTTACGTAAATCATATTATATTTATAGTAAAATATGCCAAACTTGGCAAAAAAAAGAATAAAAATTAATAAGGAAAGGATTCCTGTAGCAACCCCCTTAGAAGTAAGTTAGCAAAACAAAACAAGTACGTAGCCCCCACAGGAGTTACACCTGTGCTATAACGAAAAGTAAAATAATGCATTAAGCGTAGTTATTAAAGAAAATTAAAAAAATTAAATAAGCTAATAAGAATTACTGAAATTTATTATAAAAATAATAATTAGGTTTTAAGGTTACGTTATAAATACAAAAAAAATGATGTGGTACCAAAAAAAAAGAATGAAAATAAGGGAATATTTACCTATGAGGTGGTTAGGGTTGTCTGTGAATAAAAATCTGCTCCTCGTCCGGCAAAGCCACGCTCTAGATGTTCGAGCTGGAAAAACCACGGAAAAAAAAACTCCTTCTAGATGTATTTTCTATGAACTTAGATGGGTTAATCCATATATCTAAGCCACGCTTTAGATTTTCAAGCTAGAATAACGGAAGAAAAAAAAACGTAAGGCACCCAATAATACACGTGCTAGTGAAAAATGAAAACTCACCTGTTTTCTGTAACTCAAATCCCGAATAAATCGGTTTTAATGCACCCCGAATTCACCAAAAGGGAAGGAATCCAAACATCAAATCAAAAAAAAAAAAGGGTTACATTAAACTATTTTAAGCACTAGCCTAAATCCCATAAAATGGCGGATTTAAATCCAAAGGGCTAGGGCCTAATTGCACAGAAAACTGGCTTCTTTCTCAAGGCTTCAAACGGAAAAGAAAAGCCCTCCTGCAAATTTTGAAAAATTTGCAACGATCACTGCAAGATGAAGTAAAAGTAGTACTGGGTATGGCACATCGATATAGTAACTTTGTGGTACTTTGGCTTTTTAACGAAAATTGGCCTGATTGTAAGTAATATCTATTGAATAAATACTAATCATAGAATCACTCGGCAAATAATGTTGTTGATAATCAATAATAATCCTTATTTTTGGCTTCTAAAACAATTATGTGACGTAAAATCGACCAAATCGATAGAAAACACCTTACTGGCGATCAGAGAAATTGGAAGGGGTGATCCGCCGGGCGCTATCTGGCGACCAGTAGCAATAAACGAAATATCGATTAAAAAGCAAGCGACAGTAGAGAGGTCAAAATAGCCGGCTTGTGACAGCACCACATAACCAACAATTTGATGGTAGAAAAATAGATTCTAAAGGAAATGTAAACAAGCCTAATCTAACAATCGATATAAATGGATTTTCAGAGATGAGAAAATGCTTGGAAATTGTACTTTACACTACCGTTAACGTATGCGATCTGTTAAACAAGCCACCCCTTGCGAGATATAAAATAACTAACCACGTTTATAAGGTATGCAACAATAGTTTACTCAATAACTAGGACCTTTTTGCCCATTTTTAGACCTGAAACATTTTAATCCAATTCAAAACAAAAGGCACTGTCGGCAGCTCACACAAATGCATTTGAAATTGTGGCGAAACATAACAGGTAGTAATGGCAATTGCTCGAGAACCTTAACTTGCAACGGGACCAGGATTAGAGGTATGCTTTTGATGAGAACTAAAAAGGCAAGAAGTTCTATGCATCGTTTAAAGGTACCACCTACAAAGTAGTATGAAATCAGCTCAGAGCCTAAAATAATAGCCTGTAAAATAACAATGCAGCCAAAACACAAAGTGAGGTAACGCCCAAAGTACCAAAGTATCTAAAATTTACAGCCATTGCCTGGTCACACGTAGTGTTTCTTATATAATACAAGATATACTTTCTAAGTTATTTTTTTTTATTCCATAAAATTAAGAAAGATATACAATAAATGACATTGAAGGTAGTTTTTAAAATGGTGCATGCGCCAGAATATGTCAGAGCTTGCAAAATATTAATTAACAAAAATAAACCGTTACAGTTTATTACAAGAACTTCACAACATGAAGCCGCAGGCAAAAGAAAGTTCTTATAGTTTTGGAATAAGATGTCAATACCTTAGAAGTTTAT
Organism: Listronotus bonariensis; assembly: GCA_014170235.1. Lineage (NCBI taxonomy): Eukaryota > Metazoa > Arthropoda > Insecta > Coleoptera > Curculionidae > Listronotus > Listronotus bonariensis. Next base: position 29,772 of record JACEGR010002630.1, on the reverse strand, counting down.
TATTTTCTTCTATAAACAATGATATTGTATTAACACAATTAGAAAAACTTGCACAAATAAGTAATATGGAAAGATTGATAACTTTTGAAAAATATTTACCTTCACAAATACAATTAGCAATTAGGTTAAAGCAACCCGAAAATCTTGAAAGGGCTATGCAATATTTATTAGAAGAAGAAAATTTTCTTTCAATGGTTAACGAGGGAAAGAAAACAACTTTAAATTTTAACACTCAATCTAATTACTTATCAAATAATTTACCTAAACCAAATTTTCAAATTCCCTTGGTTCAAAATTCATTTCCGAAACAACATACTTTTCCAACAAGAAATTTTTCAAATCAACCAATAAGAAATTTTCCTAGTCAGCCTATTAATGTAAATCCAAGATATATACCCCCACAAAAATATTTTACTAATCAACAAGTTTTTGGTAAACCCACTAATGTATGGAAACCCAAAGAAACCATACAACCAAAACCAACCCCTATGTCGGTAGTAACAAACCAAACTACTCAAAAACCAAATACATCTTTTCATAGACAACCAAATTATTTTCATAGGCAACCAAATTATTTCCAAGCTCAATCTAGACCCACTTTTATTGCTGAAGAATTACATAATATGGATAATCAGCAACCCTCTTATGAGTACCCCCTAATACTAATTATAATAACGAAGAGTTAGGAGAATGTTCTTCTCAGACTTTAATGAATAAATTTCAAAATCTTGAAGAACTAGAATATGGCCCTACCCTGATAATCAAATTTTTCCAGATCAAGTAAGATTACAACAAAATGAATCAAATGTACAAGATGAACAAAATAATCAAAATTTTCAAACAATAGCCTTCAATACGAATCAAACTTAGAATTAAATAGCACTGATAATAGAAAACTTCAATACATTCTAATTTTAGGATTTGGCAAACCACATAAATTACTTTTAGATTCAGGAAGTCATATTTCTTTAATTAATCCTATTTTAGCTGAGAAATATTTTTCGGAACATATTGTTATAAAACCCAATATTATTAAAACATCTTGTGGCCAACAAAATACTAAATATGAAGCGCATATACCTGCATTTAAAGAATTTAACTCAAATGAAAAAAATATTTTTACATTATTTGATTTTCATAGAGTTTTTGATGGACTTATTAGTTTTCGCGACTTACAAAATATGGGATTTAATTGGGACATACAAGGTGAATGTCTTACAAAAGGTAATGATAAAATACCTGTGTATCAATGTTCACTCACCGATTATGATTGTCATAATATATCTTTAGGTGATCATAAAATTTTAAGGACACCTATACCCATTAATGTTCCAGCTGACGGTAAATACTACTTACCCGAGATAAAAATAAATGACCATTGTCATATACCTGAATGTGTAACAAATGTAAATAATGGACAAGGAATTGTGGAAATACATAATATTGGCAGGGAAGAAACATATGTCAACTTAACAAAACCTTTAAAGGCATTTCCTTTAAATGGGTTTGACACATTTCAAGGAAAATTCCAAAATAATTATCTTTATCCTGACTCAAAGGAAATAGAAAACTTGCTAAGATTGGATCACCTCAATTTTGAAGAAAAATCAAAATTACTTAAATTATGTAAAGAATTTTACACTATTTTTCAATATCCCAACCAACCTCTTTCAACGACCACTCAAAAACAACACATTATTAGGACAACTGACGAAGAACCAGTCTACACTAAATCTTATAGATTACCAGAAGTTCATAAAAGGGAAGTTAAAGAACAAATAAACAAAATGCTTGAAGAAGGAGTTACCCAGAATAGTACCAGCCCATGGTCTAGTCCTATATGGATTGTTTCAAAAAACCTAATGCGTCCGGAGTTCAAAAATGGAGAATTGTAATCGACCTTAGAAAATTAAATCAAAAAACCATTCAGGATAGGTTTCCTATTCCAAATATTGATGAAATACTAGACAAATTAGGAAGAGCCCAATACTTGGATTTGGCTAGTGGATTTCACCAAATAACCATGCATAAAGACAATATCGAAAAAACAGCCTTCTCAATTGACCAAGGTCATTTTGAATTTTTAAGAATGCCGTTTGGGTTGAAGAACGCCCCAGCGACCTTTCAAAGGATGATTAATGAAGTACTGAAAGAATATATCAACCAAATATGCCTAGTGTATATGGATGACGATTATATTTTCCACCACATTGGACGAGCACATTCAAAATCTGAAAAAAATATTTAAGGCATTTGAAAACCACAACCTTAAAATTCAATTGGACAAAAGTAAATTTTTAAAACGGGAAACCGAATTCTTAGGACACTTAATAACTTCTGAAAGAGTAGAACCAAGTCCTAGAAAAGTTGAAGCTATATTAAATTTTCCAATACCCAAGACACATAAGCAGATTAAAAGTTTTCTCTGTATGATTGGATTTTATAGAAAATGTATTTATAATCTAGCAAAAATAACAAAACCATTAACCCTCTGTCTAAAGAAAGGAAAGAACGTTGAACACACCGAAGAATTTATTAAAACTTTTAAAACGCTATTTTGTGTAACGATTCAGTCCTTATACGTCCAGACTTCACAAAATTATTTGTTCTTACAACAGACGCCAGTAAATATGCCATTGGTGCTGTATTAAGCCAAGAAGGAAAACCAGTATTTTACGCTAGTCGTACTTTAAATCCAAGCGAAATTAATTATTCCGTAACAGAAAAAGAATTGCTTGCTATAGTATGGGCAGTCAAATATTTTAGGCCCTACTTGTTTGGGAGACAGTTTAAAATGAAAACTGACCATAGACCTTTAAAATGGCTAGAAAATCTTAAAGAACCCAATTCAAAATTAGTAAGATGGAAATTACTACTTTCTGAATTCGACTACGAAGTTGACTACATAAAAGGAAAAGAAAACGTCGTTGCTGACGCTTTATCAACAAATCCAAGTGATAATACCGAAACTCAATCATTGTGTAATGAAATTGGTGATTCAGATGAAGTCATAAAAAATTACATAGAAACAAATGAAAATCATGTTTCCACAGTGCATTCAGCAAATGAAGCCCCTTTATTGGCTTTACCATATTCAGAAAAACCATTAAACTATTATAAAAATCAAATGATTATTAAAATTACTGAATCTTCTCCTGTACCCCTTTGTATCAAAGAAAAAAAAATTAACAATCAAAGATTTTTTATAAACTTTAGAAGACGTCAAATTAATGAAGACTTAGAAGAATTTATTGCCAATTTAAATAATAATTTTACCTACCATTTATATTTCCCTGATAAAGAACATGAAAGATTTTTTATTACATATTTACAAAATAAATTACTAAGAATAAATTCTAAACTAATAATTTGCTCTAATAAACTAAATGACGTTACCTTAGATAAAGAAAAACAAGATAAAATCACTTATCATCATATATACAAAACTGGACATAGAGGAATCACAACAACTATCGATTCTTTAAAACGAAATTATTATTGGCCTAATTTAGATAAAGATGTTACTAATTTTATAAATAATCGTAATATTTGTCAAAAAGCCCAATATGAAAGACAACCAAATCAATTTGAATTTCAAAAATACCTTTAGGTTCAAAACCCTTTGAAAAAAAACATGAATACCTTATCCATAACAAAAGAAAAATATTTGACCATAGTAGATACATTTTAAAAATTTGCGCAAGAATATCCAATACCAGGTGTTAATGCAGTTAACGTATTGGACGGATTTTTAATATTTATTTCACACTATGGAATACCGCAAAACCATTGTTTGTGATAATGGAATTGAATTTAATAATAATTCATTTTTAGATTTCTGTAAATTACATAAAATTCAAATTCATTTTAGAACACCTAAAAACCCTAATTCTAATAGTTATGTTGAAAGATTTCATTCAACGCTCTTGGAACAAATAAGAACGCAAATTCAACAAAATGCAAAAGAATCATTAGGCACTTTAATAAAATATGCAATAATTTATTAAATTACATTACAATAATTCAATTCATTCAGCCACAAATTTTACCCCTTTTGAAATTATTTCAGGACATTTTAATTCGAAAGATCCTTTTGATATCCAAGAACAAGATATTGTGTCGAAATACGTTTCTGATCATAAAAGAAAAATTAAAGAAACCTATGAAAAACTAAATAAGACATTTAATTCTAAAAAAGACGAAAAACTTGAAAATATTAATAAAAGTAGAAAATCTCCAATATCTTTAAAACCAGGAGATACAGTTTATCTCAAACAAGAAACGCGTGATAAATTAGCAATGAAATATTCAAAGGTCGAGCCAGTTGCGCAAACTCAAAATAAAATTAAAACATCAACTTCTAAATATTCTAAGCATAATATTAAAAAACGTAAAAAATATTAATATAATTCTGTTTGTTTCAGAATGAAAATTATACTTAGTTTCTCATTACTCCTTTTTTATTATCATTTAATCGTAGGATCCATTCAAAAATTAGATAATCCTATTTTACCAATACTTTTAGGAGATACTAGAATAATTTCAAGTAAACATACATTTGTAAGTTATATTAATGTTACTGAATTTTTTGAACTTAAAAATACTCTTAAGTTACAACTTACCCTTATTACAAAAGATAAAAATAATAGTTCAATGTCAAATGAGTTGACTAAACAAGCTTGGTCATTACTTTACCAAGTAGAACATTTATTAGAAGCTATTCACCCGAATATTAGGAAAAGACGTGGACTCATTAATATTGGTGGTACCATAAATAAATGGTTATTCGGAACACTTGATCATAAAGACGGTGAAAGAATTAATTTTATGTTAAATCATCTTAACAAAAATGATAAAATTATTACAGAAAAAATTAACGAACAAATGTCTATTGCCAAAGATTTAATGACAAAAACTAATCACAGTCTTTTTGAAATAAAATCAAACATAATATTGATTACGCAGCTAATTGAAAAATACCAAGAAAAAATTAATATAATTAATGCTTTAAATTTAATAATTAACTCTCTTATTAGTCTAGAGAATAATTTAAATCAGATAATTAATGCAATTACTTTTGCATATTTAAACAAAATCCATCCAACTCTTCTTCCATTAAATAATTTAAAATTAATAATAGAAAAAATGTCATCATTATATGAAAAGAACCAATTGATCAGTTTTAAAAATCAGCATAGTTTTTATAAACTTTTAGGAGTTCAATTAGTTTCTAATAAAGAGAGAATAATTTTCTTAATACATTTTCTAATAATCTCTCCATTACAATTTAAATCCTATTTTATATATCCAATACCAATCCAAAATCAAATTATATCACCTCCCAAACCATACCTTATCCTTAATGAGAAAACTGAGAATATCCAATATGAAGAGGCGTTATGTGAAAAAATAGAAGACACCTTTTATTGGAAAAATCACCTAGAAGAAATTGAAGACTGTGTGGCCAATATTGTTAAGAAGAATTAAGCCGCCAATTGCAGCACATTATTGGTTCATATGGACAGTCCAACAGCAAATCAAGTGACGCCTCAAAATGTATTGTTCACTACTCTTACTACTGCGTATGTCACAGAGGTATGCCAGGTTGAAAAACACAGTGAGATACAACCAGGCAGTTATCTTATTTTCATACCAGATAAATGTCATATTAATATTGGTATGGAAACATTTTATTCCAATGAAGAAACCCTTTTATCCGCAAGAATTGTTCAGCTGCCATCTTTAGATATTTCGACCATGGACCTTGAGGGCATAAAACACATTACCTCAGTTATGAATGACCAAACTAAATTAATACTTCCTGGAGAAGACCAAACCTATCATTATTCATGGTTATAGGTAACCATTGGTATTTGTGTCATTATCTGTATAATTACATGCACTGGGATACGCTTTTACTACAAAATAAGCTATCCTTATTCAATCTTCAAATTATTTCAAAAGAGATCCAGATGAAAGACCTACTCAGCCTACCCAATCGCAGGTCTTATCCTAAGGAGGGAGGAGTTATGTAGAGCCTAACGCCGCCACTGGTAATACCTGAGAAGATAAGAACCGGTGAATATGCATATAGACAATTCTCAGTGTTTATCTCTCAAAGACTATTAATATGATAATTTACTCAAATGCAAACTAGCTTTTTTCCGAACTTTATCTTTTATTATTTTTACATGCTGCATTATGTTAACAACTTATCAATGGGTGAATCGCTAAATAGTTTTATACCGTAATTTATCAAAATAAGTTTTTGTTGAAGTAGAAGTTATTTAACCTATTATCTGTTCCAAATAATATAAATAGGAGTAACAATATTATTAAGATATACAGTGTATTGTAAGACGTCCTAGTGTTACTTGCAGTCATTGTATCACTTATTTAATAGATTTGTCTGAAGAAGCCTGCATAGTTTCATTGACAGTTTATTAACAAGTTTTCCAAAAAACAAAACGGAGGAGTTTCTACGAATCTGGATTGCTGGAAGCTCAACGTAATTAGCGTCATGTTTACATTTTCGGTTATTTATGGGCCATTTTACATTAAATTTTATTTTTGTTGTCGTTGATGTCTTTTGTAAACAGCCAATGAGCCAATCTACCTAAATTATATTTTATAAAATACATTTTTTAAAATTACAACAGTAATATTCATAACCTAAAAACCGTAAGGAGATACTTTAAATTAAGGAACTATAAATTGACCTGTTATTACTGCTTACTTTTTACGTGTTAACGCTTAAGTCTTAAGTTTTACGGCTTACGTTACTGAAACTATAAATCAGACTTTAATGTTCTACATAGAGTAAAATATGTTGTGTTGATAATGTGGTGAGCTCCCTGTCGTCTTTTAAGCAACATAATATCCTACATGCTTAGAAGATGCTCCTTAACAGCGACGGTTGGTGATGGCCGTTTTGGTGGGCACAACACGCACCATAGGTAAAAACTAATGTTTTAAATTTTATTTGGGCAAAACCAATACCAAGTTAAAGTATTTCGCATACAGACTGTAATAATCAACAATAAAAAAAAAACCGTTAGTATATTTTGTTAAAAATATACTCGTGCGGGTTGTGCCCACCAAAATAGCCATCACCAGCCGCCGCTCCTTAATAAAGTGATATTGCTGTTATTAAAATTCATTGACTATTTTTATTATTTTTTTAATTCCCTAAACTTTTTTCAAGTACCTTTAGAAGTAGAATAAAGGGTGTAATTCTGTGATGTTAATGTTAAGAAATATAGACTTTTAATACAAAAGTATTGAATCAATAAATAAATAGATTTCAAATTGTTTATTTAATGGTGTCCAATATGGGACCATTGATAAATACTAAAAACAGGCTATTACTGATGATGACAATAAGTAACACTATCATAAAAACGACAAAACTGTACTACTGTAACTACAGTACTTTAGCACAGTGGCAACGCCAGATTTTGGTTTAGGGGTGGCCAAGGGGGCCGAACATTTTTGGGGAGCCAAATTTTTCTGAGAGTATGAAATTTTTGAAGAGCAATAAAAGTTCTCACCAATAAAAACCTTAAATTCCTCATTCCACCGTTATTTTATTTTTTCTTCTGTCCCGCAATAAAAAAAGGTCCTCTACAATTCTAAATATTCAACTACTACTAAACTTCTAACTTTTAGTACCTATTTCTTTCTCTCTTTTGTCCATCTTACAGGGAGGGTCCACCAGTTTTTAGGGGTGGCCCGGGCCCTGCTGGCGTCGCCACAGCTTTAACAAATAATACAGGTTAAATCACAAATATACAGAATAAACCTAAGTGTTTATCTGAACATTGGTTACTTGCAAAATTAGTTTTTTTATTTAAAATTTCAAGGTCACTTACCTTTAAAAAAAAAGTATTTAAGTTTAAAATATATACTTTTCTACGTCAGTAAAAAGTCAAAGGTTATATGAATTTTATGAAAAGTAAGAATTCCTATAAAAATTACGAATATTATACCCCCTCCCCCTGGGTGTTCGTTACAGCAAATAATATGCATTTCTTGTAGGTATCATTTATACTACCTTTAATTTTAACATATATGAAACGATACATTAACCCAAATACGGAGGATCCACTGTTTGCTCCAAAGTTGATGATAATGGCATTGAGTTTTATAAGGAATAAAGTAGCTTGCTCAGTACATAATAGTGTGGAGTTTGTGAAAAAGGGTGGCATATACTTAATTTTAGATATTGTACAGGTAATGTGTCATGGCTAAATAGATTCATTTTGGAGATATATACTGGGTGCCTCTAAAAGGTCTGTAAAAAATACTACCATAGATTCTTTGAACCAAATTACAACGATCTAACGCAATTTACCTTAGCCGAATAGTTAATTGTTTGCGAGATATAGAGGGTCAAAGTTTTTATTTTATTTTAGTTAGTTTAAAACATTTTATTTGTTATTGGATTTTTTACAAAATTGGGCATTCAGATTTTTTTAAGTAGGAATTTAAAAGCTATCCATATTTTGGCTGTTAAATGTAGATAGCGCTTTACTTTTGTTCAAAGTGTCATTATTTTTTTGTGCCACGGTATATCATAATTTTAGTAAATAATTGTTATACATACATAGCCACCCCGCTACAATTGATGCTTGTATTTACTGAATGCGATTTCAGTAAGGCATCAACGGCAGGATTTAATATCCTACCGCTGGACAACGAAACTTGTCTAATAAGTAGACGCTGGTTTTCTGTGCTATTCACCACGACTCGATACAGCCTCACTGAGGAGTTCCTGTAAAGGCAGGCGAAACCGGTCTGGGGAGAGAGTTGTGGTGGATAGCATAGAAAAAGCAGGACGTTTTCTTTTAACTGTCTTTAAAAGGGAGTAAAATATTTTGTATATATATATATATATATATATATATATATATATATATATATATATATATATATATATATATATATATATATATATATATATATATATATATATATATGTTTATATTATATTTTTAGTTTGCCATTATATTCATTTACGCTCTATCAAGGCCACCTGGTAGTGTACAAAATGCTACCACACATTCTTTGGGTCAAAATACAACGTTCTAATGTAATTTACCTTAGTTAAAAGATTGCTGGTTTGCAAGATACAGGGTGCCAAATTTTCCATTGTTTTTTTACTTGGACATCCTGTATCTCGCAAAGATTGACTTTTAACTAACGAAAATTGGGTTTAATTATTGTATTTTAGCGTGGCCTAAGGAAAGCGTAAAGGAATACGAAGGTTTTTTTTTATGGGAAATATATATATATATATATATATATATATATATATATTTATATATATATATATATATATATATAAGTTAAAAGTCAATCTTTTGCGAGATACAGGGTGTCCAAGTAAAAAAACAATGGAAAATTTGGCACCCTGTATCTTGCGAACCAGCAATCTTTTAACTAAGGTAAATTACATTAGAACGTTGTATTTTGACCCAAAGAATGTGTGGTAGCATTTTGTATACTATCAGGTGGCCTTGATAGAGCGTAAATGAATATAATGGCAAACTAAAAATGGTTGCTCGTAGCAATTTTTTATCAAGTATACCTTTTTTGTGCAAAAAATATCAAATAATAAAAATTCTTTACCAAAATTATAATATAACGGGCCAAAAAAATGTAGACAATTTAATCCTAAGCAAAGGACTCCAGGTGGCTCCCTCTACATTTTAGAACAAAAACATTAGAATAGTTCGATTCCCCACTCTAAAAACCTTTTAATACCGAATTTTGTAGAAAAATGTCTTTTAATAAATAGGATATTTAAAAATAACTAAAATAGAATAAAAACTTTGGTAAAGTAGAAATATTACCACAGCGGAAACTTTTTCTAATATACCCAAACAAGATAAAACAAAAAATTATTTTAAAAAAGTGCCGTCGTAGCTTGACACATTCAAAATAAATTAACGTCAAAATAATTTATATGTGACAGATTTTTTCATCAAAATGATGCAAATTCCCAATTTGGACAAAAAAATTGTTCCTAATATTGTAGAATACTTTTAAAACGATAATAGCCGTTATGAAGCAATACACAAGGCATCTGAAGCCTTAAAAATTGTAGAAAGTAGGTACAATATATATAATTTAGGAAGTCTCTCCCTGAGCTTAGAACACAAATTATAATAATAATGTGACCCAAAAATTAGCAGTAGTTAATATTAAAATTGAACTCCTAATACTTAATCACATCGTAATACATTTATAAACTCTAGAAATAAAAGAAACATGTTATCACTCATACAATTTAACATAGATAAAAGGATTAATTTTCCGAAGTTTTTATAGAGCAGCAGAATGTAAGTTCTAAAAAAATATGTTTTAACCAGAACTAACCAGAACAAAGTAAAGCAGAAAAAACAGTAAAAGAAGAGTTTGGTAAAATGAGTTTAAATGAACGCAGTGTAAGAGGTTGGGAAACGGGCCACAATTGGATATTATTTATGACGGAGAAAGGGGATTTGTAAAAATGTCAATTTAACTTTCCAGCTTCAGTTATCAAAAAACAATATTTAAATAAATAGTCTATTTTTCCTTCTATGAAGAAATAAAAATCATATGGAATAATTACCAAAAAGTCAAAAGAATTACTTTAAACTTATATTAAACATAGGAACACACAAAAACAAACCCTGTACATTATGTATAAAATTGTTTTTAAAGAAGTTTTTGGTTATGAAATGTCGATTTTCCGAATTCTAATACACCTACGTTTAGTAACTAGAAATCCTGAATCTCATTTGTTTATTCCGCTGGGGTAAAATTTGTACTATACCCTGTATCTTGCAAATGATCAATTTTTTGACTAAGGTAAATTACGTTAGATCGTTGTATTTTGGCCCAAGGACTTTGTGGTAGAATTTTGTACAGACCTTTTAGAGACCCTGTAGAGTGTTTTTAAAATTTTGTCAATTTGGCTAGGTACTTATAACTTGCTTGTTATTAGAGATAGAAAGAAACTTAAATAGAAAAGTGTTTTACATTTTTACGTAAAATTTAGTGGCGTAAATATATTTTTCCGTAAAAAATTGTCATTTTATCCCTGTTAACAGGTACTAAAATGTGATTTTTCATAAAATTACTTTTTTCCCGTGGGTAGTTACTTACACATACATACACGTATGTAAAGGTAAATATTAAATTTTAGAATAATTTAATATACAGAACTTATATTTACCTTATATTACGAGTCCAGTCAAATATTTTTTTATCTTTGTAATATTCCAAATAACTACTAAATGACGCTTTTAGTGTTAACTTTTTAATTTTAATACGTCAAATTACGAAATTACATTTTCAAATACTAAATATTTTCCTTAAGGGTTTCCGTAGTATGCAAGTTCTAATTGTGTTTCAAATATACCAGTCGATCAGTTTAAAACTTCACATTATACATGATTAATTTTCTGACTTTAATTTTATGTTTTTTTTTTAATAATAGGGGTTTGTTTTTCCCATCGCAGAAAAAAAAGTTGTGACAATAATAGGGCTTTGTTTTTCACAGAAAAAAAGTTTATTATACACGGAAAAAAAAATAGATTTTAGCTCTCGGTTTATTGTCTCTGCGGTAGAGTCAACGGTTGGCGTCGGGAGTCAACAAAACCTCGAGCCTCGAAACCTCGGTAGGTGGTAGTGGAGCTTTCCTCGCCTGAGGAGGTACCACCCCACTCACCCTTTAAAGAACCCGTGAAGTCTTAACGGACGTTTCGGGTTCTGGGTTTGTGAGTCAGTTTTCCTTCTTCCTTCTTTTTCTTTTCTTTTTTTCCTTTTAACCCCCAAACTATGTACAAATAATGGCGGCACACCCGGAAGTAAAATATTCCGGAGGTAAAATACCCCTCCATTCGGATCTCCGGGCGAGGGGTGCATCCGGGAGGCCTTCATCGAGAAGTTTAATTTCTTTTGCAAACATATGTGGGCTTAACACCAATATAAACTCCGTTCACCATCACCTTCAGTCATCTAAGCCCCACATACTGTTTCTAACGGAAACACAAATAAGTTCTAAATCTTCAACCAGCCACCTTCTCTTCCCAGGCTACGAACTTATTTCGTCTTTCCGCCCACATGGTGGCGTATGTGCTTACGTCCGCAACGATCTGGCTTGTGCTCGAGTTTCTAATCTTGAATCGGGTATGCCTGATATCCTTTGGCTCAAACTTTCCCTTAGGTCTTCAACTAAATTTATCTGCTGTTTGTACCGGTCCCCATCTAATAATTCCTATGTCGAATTCTTTGACTTTCTTTCAACAAAGATCGATAGCATAATTTCTCAGTTTCCATCGGCTGAAGTAATCGTGCTTGGCGACTTCAATGTCCATAATAAGGATTGGCTGGGCTCTTCAAAAACTGACCCCCAAGGCAGAGCAGCCGAAATCTTCGCAGTCAGTAACTCTCTTACCAACCTTATTATGAAACCCACCTACTTTCCTAGAGTCCCAAATCATAGTTCAAATCCCCTAGATCTCTTTCTTACTACAAACCCCGAACTCTATGAAACATCTGTCACAGCACCCCTAGGTCGCTCAGATCATGGCTTAGTTACTATATCTTACCCTGCACATCCCGAGGTAAATGAATACATGCCACCACGCACCGTATGGCACTACAACTCAGCCGACTGGGATGGCCTAAGGGACTTCTTCGCCACTTCCCCCTGGAATTCCATCTGCTTTTCTTCTCGTGATCCTTCCCAAATTTGCAATCAACTTACTGAATCAATTCAATTGGGCATTGAAACCTATATTCCACACACCATCAAAAACCCCAAAAATCCAATAACAAACCCTGGTTTTCCAAATCTTGTGAAAAAGCCAGAACTTTAAAAGTTCAGGCTCACAAGAACTTTCTACAGGATCCTAGTCCAGAAAACCGACAGGCCAGCATTGAAGCAAGAAACTACTACAATCAAACAATTTCTGAAGCCAAAGACTCCTTCGACAATCGTATCAAAAACAAAGTTCTTTCTTGCTCAAATGGTAGCAAATCCTTCTGGTCCTTTGCGAAAAACATAAGTAGGAATTTTTGTGCCAGTTCTTTTCCACCACTAACTTTGGAAGATGAAATTATTTCTACTGCTAAAGGGAAGGCAGAACTATTTGCCAAACAATTTGCTGCCAATTCAACCCTTGACCCTCCCGTAAATCATCCAATTCCAACGATTACCCCAGTTCCTCATAAAATGCCCGATATTATTTTTAAAGTAAAACACATTAAGCGTATCCTTTCCTCCCTTAACACCAAGAAATCGTCTGGGCTGGACGGCATACCAGCAATCGTTTTAAAAAAATGTGCTCCAGAACTTGCACCAATCTTAACTCGGCTCTTTCGAATTTCTTACGACACAGGTATCTTTCCGGAGAGCTGGAAGGCTGCACGTGTTCAACCTATTCCCAAGAAAGGATCTAAATCGCTTCCATCTAACTATAGACCAATTTCAATTCTCTCAGTTCTTTGTAAAGTAATGGAAAAATTAATTAATTCACAAATTCTTAAGTACTTGGAAAAACACAAAATTTTGCACGACAGGCAGTATGGATTTCGCCACAAAAGATCTACAGCAGATCTTCTTTCCTTCGTATCACACTGTTGGAATAAGTCTCTTGAGTTTCTAGGTGAGTCCCAGATCGTTGCTCTTGATATATCCAAAGCTTTTGACCAGGTCTGGCATGCAGCACTTCTTAATAAACTTCCCTCCTATGGTCTTTCAACTAAACTCTGTACTTGGCTCTCTAGTTATCTATCTGATCGACGTATATCAGTTATTGTGGACGGCCATTCTTCAAGCTTTCACCAAATAAATGCTGGAGTCCCTCAGGGCTCAGTTCTGGCACCAACATTGTTTCTTCTTCACATCAACGACCTTCTCTCGTCCACAACTAATTCCATTCATAGTTTCGCCGACGATAGTACCCTTCACTCCAATTTTCAGGTTCCTAAACCCATCACTAAACCTGACTTGGAAAATAAACGCAGAGCGATGCAGATATCTCTTTCTCAGGATCTTAATTTAATATTGGATTGGGGCGCCAAAAATCTCGTCCATTTTAATGCATCCAAAACACAGTCATGTTCCTTGTCGCGAAAAGAGTCATCAAATACTCATCCTCTACTTATGAGCGGCCAAGTTCTACAGAGCAAAGACACCTTCAATCTCGTGGGCGTCACATTTGAAAGTAACCTTAACTGGCATAAACACATTGTATCTATAGCCACGGCAGCTTCAAAAAGCTTGGATTTCTCTTTCGAGCTAAAAAGTATTTTTCCGCTTCTAATTTATACACTTTATATGTTTCCCAAATCCGACCTCCCTTGGAATATTGTTCTCATATCTGGGGCATGGCGTCCCCAACAACCCTGAGCATTCTTGATTCTATTCAAAGAAGAGCTGTTCGTCTCATTAATGATCCTTCACTTACAGAAAGGCTTCCTCTCTTGCCCATCGTCGGGCTGTGGGCGATTTATCGCTTTTTTATAGGTACTTCCATGGCTTCTGCTCTGAAGAATTGACCAGTATAGTTCCTCCACTCACGGTTCCCAACAGAGAAACTCGTGGTTCCGCGCATATGCATCCCTATACGGTCCAACTGGACAGGCCCCGAACTTCTCACTTTGTTCGTTCTTTTATCCCTAGAGTTTCTAGATTGTGGAACCTGCTGCCCGCGGAGGTCTTTCCTTCCCCCAAATCTTCAAGTATTTAAGTCCCGTGTCAACAAACTCCCTCTTACCTCGCTTAAGACACCCACGGTACGTTAGTATTTAGGCTTTTAGCCTTCGTGGTTTGTCCAAAGATGAAAAAAAAAAAAAGAGCTAAAATCTAGAACTTTTTTCCCTTGTATAATAAATAACTATTTCTCCATTGCCTATTATTTTAATGTTATAACACATAGTTGGGTTTTTTAAATGAAACACTGTATATTTTATCACCAATAAAAAGTCTCCTTAAAAGCCATAAAAATACTGCACTTGATATACTTAATTTGTCATAGTTTTGGAAATATAGCCATCGTCAGGACTTCAATAGTAAAATGACATTTTTTAAAATGAAACACCCTGTATATTATATTATTATTAGAAGACGTTTTAAAAACTTTTAAGAAAATATCACATCTAAAATGATTTTTTCTAATAGTTTCGAAAATATGAGCTTCCAAATCATAGTGCGTTAGATACTCGTGTATGTAGTGAGAGTTAGATCTATTTTTCTTCTACCACGACGACTGATATCTTATGGCTACCTTTGAGATTTTGGACCATGCAGAACTCTGTATAATGTTTTTTTTTCTAAAATTGATGATAAAAATAATTAAAACCTCGGTAAAAACCCGGAACGCATTGCACTTAAGTAAATACTTAAAAATTATAGCCTTTCAACTTTTTAACTTACCTTTAAAGGGCAAAAATAATTTGTACATACCACAGTGACTTGTGTTGAGGCGAATTCGTCTCTCTATGTATAGCTGCTATCCATTTTTTCTTATTTGTTTCTCTTTAGAAGAAACGTTTACATATGGACCACCCTCCTTTACATATTTTTATAATTGCTACAACAACCAGGAAAACAATGCAGGCGGCTCAAAAAAATAAGTATCTTAAACCTTAATAAAAACTAATAGCAGGGAGGTAGCGCTAGATTTGAAAAGTCTTTTTATACAGCCTGAAAATTTCATAAGTTACAGTTGTGTTCTCAGCGGCGAGCGTCAGCTGCCCAAGTAGCGGTCGATTCAACGATGGCAGCATCTAAAAGTCGAAAAAAAATCCAAAAAGTAATTTTATACAGTGTCAAAATTTTTGACACAGTTCTTTAGATGATTTTAAACTAAAAAATAATAGTCAGGTGTATTGAAGATGGTGGATCATATGTCAGTCACGTATATAAAGATATAAAAAAATTAATCACAAACTCATTTTATACATCATGAAATTTATACAGTTGATTATTTATATTGCCAAAATAATTTAAAAAAAACCGTCAACTGGATTTTAATGGGGGAAAGACCGTCAGTTAGCGCCATAAATATGCTGCGCCAAAATTCGTATTTTTCTTAAACGTGTTTATGCCTATTTTCGTGTATTGTAGAGAACAACTGTAAATTGGTATTTAAAAAATAATTAAACAATTTAACAAAATTAAGAATTTTTTAAAATTCCTATATGTAAAGTGACAAATTACGGTTAAATTAGACTCTGGTAGCCACAATTTTAAAGTAAACAGAGCCTTATTTTTGATTTCTTTTTAAAAACGACTATAGCCACTTCGTGTATTTTTTTTCCGTAGAATTTAATATTCTAATCAGAAAAACGTTTGAAACAAAAACAAAAAAGTTACAGGACCAGTCACGTATTTTTTAAATGGAATATCCCGTGTATTTTTATATCAATGGATAGAGATTGTTACGAGTAATTCGGTGATATAGGGGTTCTCGGGTTTATTTCCTGCGGTTCTTATGCAATTAATTAAAAACTGTATTATACTATATGGATAGTTTCACCTGAAAGAAACCTGGCTGCCACAGGTCACAGGTGCTTATTTGTCAAAGTCAAGAATTTTAAAAATACCTTTGTTACTTTTTGAATTCAGAAAGCCGTTCTTCTGATAAAAACTTCATTATAAAACTGTCTCACAAATATAAGGTTTAAAATTACTTCTTGTCACTTTTTTTAACGACTTTCATATACTGCCACCGTTGACTCTACCGCAGGAGCGGCGGCTGATGCTCATTTGGCTGACTATCTGACACTATTTTACTGCTACAAATAAAATTCATTCGGTATAAAATTGGTATGAAAAACAAAGCGCTACCTCCCCTACTATAACTTACCCTTTAAAATTATATAAAACGCACAAGTAAGTAAAAAACCAAAAATCTTTATGAAATCAATACTAAGCAATTGCAAAATACTAAAATTAAATTACTATTGTTCTATCAACGTCTGTAAACAGCAAAAAGGAGTTTACAGTACAAAAATTTAATTAAAATTACGCTCAAACTTTGATACTTTTCAAAAAAAAAAAATTGACAGCGCGCCTATTAAAAGAATGCTCTTGCCATTTATAGCGCTGTTGTAACGTAAAAATGTGCAAACTACTTAAAAACATATTCCATCCTTCTTTAATGCGTTAGAAAGAATCAGTGCCCACCTTTTGACCTGTTGATAATACCGACAGATTTCGGCTTTCAACATAATATTCTTTTATAAGCTTACACTCTGCACAAATAATCACGTGGCCACATCCTGCGGGCCTTTACAGTAGCGTAGCTAAGTCAGCAGGGGCCCTGGGGCAGAAAGGTAAACTAGGGCTCCCAAGAAAAATTGAAGACCAAAAAAGGTTCTTATACAGGGTGATTCACGGTCGATGGTAGGTTAGACGTTTATGGAAAACGGAACATAGAATTTTTCTGAAAATTTAGCATCTTACATTTTCTTACCTGTTCTATCGATCTAAAATATTTTCAGCATTGCGACGTTGCCGCTTTTATCAAAATCTCCTAGAAACTTTGTTTTTTTAAATGGAACACCCATTATATTAACAAGTTTTTATATTCGCCCTTTTATTATAAAACTTTTTTGTTACTATTGCCCTATACCTATCTCTATCGGTTTTCGAGATAAATGATATAAATAATATGGTCCAAAACATGGCCCTAATTAAACTTAAGTAAATTAGTAAATTTATGAAAAGTTGATGTTTTGGTGGTAGTTTAGACAGACACAATGTATTTAATTTACACCGAGAAATCAACTCCATGTCATACAGGGCGTGCTAAAATTACTATTATTTTCGTTATTCTTAAAAGGTGTCAAAAGATCATTTTTTCAAATGAAACTCCCTGTATATTACTCAATAAAATAAAAGATAAAGAAGAACGCTTTAAGATGACATATCATGTCCCTATACCTAAATCATCAAGTTTTCTTAATAAAGCCGCTTTTTTGTAAAAAAATATTTTTTAAAGAATTTAATTTTAAGTAACCATGAACCAGTGTAAACTGCCTGGGTGCAATGAGCTGGCGCTCCGTCCAGTTGAAACCACGAATTCCTATATTCCTCTAAAGACAAATTATCGACGAAATCGGTAACAGTCGTCCTTAGTATTTCGAGATATCTCTCAGCATTAAGTGTGTCATCATAAATAAAAAGCTAATTTTATTCTTCTTTAAAATACAGAAAACATTTAGTTCAAATTTTTCTTGAAACCCCATTTCTTTTGTCACATGAGGATTATGATCAGCCCAAAAATGCTTATTCCTTCTATTAAAAATCCCATCCCTCGTAAATTTTGCTTCGTCGCTTCAAATTATTTTTGACAAAAATTCTGGATCCTCCTGTGTAAATATTAAAAGGGTTTCGCAAAAATGCACTCTACGTTCAAAGTCTTCCGCTTTAAGGGCTTGAACTTTAGTAAATTTATACGGATGCATTTCGTGATTTTCCAAAATTCGTTGTACTGAAGCATATGATACACCCAAATCTTCTTCTGCACTACGAATTGAAGCCTCTGGATATGCATAAAAATATGCCAAAACGTTAACGATATTGTGTTCATTTGACGTAACGGGTTTTGGTAATGTTGGAGGCGCTTTTAAATTTGAGCCATAGTTAATGAAATTATTTTGTAGTCGCACAAACTTCCTCTCGTTCATTGGTGTTAATTCAGGATACATTTCGTTAAATTTTCTGCAACTTCTGGCAATGATATGATCACACTGTCCGTGTAAAATAAATAATTTCATAAGAACTTCTTTTGAATAATCAATATTTGCGTTCATTTTAGAAAATTATATTTAACACCGTTAATTACTGTTTATAATATACTTATAAAAGTCACAAAACTGTCATAAGCTTGATATTTCCATGGTTACTTAAAATTAAATTCTTAAAAAAAAATCACAAAAAAACGGCTTTATTAAGAAAACTTGATGATTTGGGTATAAGGACATGATATGTCATCTTAAAGCGTTCTTCTTTATCTTTTATTTTATTGAGTAATATACAGGGGGTTTCATTTGAAAAAATGATCTTTTGACCCCTTTTAAGAATACCGGAAATAATAGTAATTTTAGCACGCCCTGTATGATATGGAGTCGATTTCTCAGTGTAAATTACATTCATCGTGTCTGTCTAAACTACCACCGAAACATCAACTTTTCATAAATTGAGAGCACTAATTTACTTAAGTTTAATTAGGGCCATGTTTTGCACCATATTTAACACCAATTATTTTTTATCTCAAAAACCGATAAAGATAGGTATAGGGCAATATTAATAAAAAAGTTTTATAATAAAAGGGCGAATATAAAGATATGTTAATATAGGGGGTGTTCCATTTAAAAAAATAAAGTTTCTAGGACTCTTTGATAGAAGCGGCAACGTCGCAATGCTGAAAATATTTTAGATCGATAGAACAGGTAAGAAAATGTAAAATGCCAAATTTTCAGAAAAATTCTATGTTCCGTTTTCCATAAACGTCTAACCTACCATCGACCGTGAATCACCCTGTATAATAAAAATAACTTTATTTTAACATACTGCTTAAGCAAGCAGTTTTGATACATCGGCAAGCAATAGAATAACAAAACAAGCAGTATTAGTCACGCATGTTTACATGTTTACATGCCGAGATTTAGTAAGATTGTCTCTTTTCCTCCTCACATTGCCTATGTGTTATGTTATTTAGCTTAACCTGTATATCTACTGACCACCCCAAAATATTTTAAAAGCAAAAAAACAAGAGCTCCACCCTTCATTGTTTACCTCATTTCTTTTCAGTATTTCAGTACTAAGCCCCGAGGGCCCTTCTTAAATCCAAAGGGCTTCCGTACCTTGGGGGCACGGACACGGACAAAAAATCCCATCATACCCGGTAAAACAACGACGGAAGAGTACAACCACTACTGGGCTGCCAGATGGTACATCTTTCTCACTTTGTTTACATATAAAATTACAATAACTTAGTAGATATGTCCTAAAATAAATTAGAAAAGATCTCCTAAAAAATATAAATTTTGCAGTTGCGTCGTTGTTCTTTCGGACCGGCGAAATAATGTCGGATAACTGATCCTTAAATAAAAATAAACAGATTTGGTCAATAATTTGCTGGTCTGCAAACTGCAGTTTTTGCATAAGAGATTATTTCAAGAAAAACAGCTCTTTGTTGCGCACTTGAATAAAATGTTAAACATTTTTAAGAAGTTGGGATATAATTAATACAGTTACTTAAGAAAATCTGTAATGTGGCCATAGAACACTATTTAAAATATAATATTTCATACCTAACTCGGTTTTGTTGATTTTGTCAACAACTGCGGTTTGCAGATTATCTCCTCAATTACGAACATTTCAAAATAGTCGATAATTTTCTCCATGAGTTTAAAAAAGTTAAGCAATTAATTTTATCTTTTAGATAAGTTGTCTTTCCATAAAACTAGTTGCTCTTGGTGCAATTATCGATTTATGTGAAAAGGTAGAGTGTGTACCGTATTTAATTACCTGGAGAAAAAAAGGTCAAAGAATTAAATCACTGTTAGCTGAAATATTTCGTGAAGAAAGTAAGAAATTGGATGTCAAAGCAGATAAAAATGGAATAATAGAAGGTATTTTATTATGACCTAGACTACTTGTAGCTAGGTGTTTGTTGTGATTACTGTATTTGTTATTTATTTTCGACAATGGGTCATGCTTAGGGAATTTAATCCCGCACCAAAACTTCAATCCCGCAAACCTGCAGGATAAACATCATCGATCCCGCGGATCCTCAAGAATGCGGGATTGTTAACAATATATATAACTTTTTGTAATAAACCTATTAAACATACTAATTGCTAAGAAAAAGTCATAAACAAACTATGGTAGTTGCAAAAAGTTTTTATTTCAGATACAAAAATACAAAATACATTAATTAGTGGTTTACTTAAACTTAGTTTAGTTAGTTTAGTTGTGGTAAACTTAGTTTAAAGGTCAATTGTCAACTTTACCTAGTCGCACAAAGTATTGTCGGAGAAAAGATAACATATCCAAGGTATGATCTTTTAAGTTTGATCTTAGTTTATTGCAAATATATCCTGCAGCTGAAAACGCACGCTCAGCCTCAACACTTGTCGGCGGAATAGACTTTACACAGTTGTAAACAGCTTCCAAGTATATACCTTTATTCCCTTCGCATTCAAAAAGGCAGGGCCGTATTAACTGTTTGAGGCGCCCTAGGCTAGAATTTCCGAAGCGCCTACTTTCGACCCAAAATTTTTTGAAGAGCAAAAAAAGGTCCTTGCCTCTATAGGTGCCAGCCTTACTTCAACACCCGAAAAAAAAGAAAAAAATGCGCCTATTTGCCTATTTCATTCCAAAGCAATAAGGTGCTTGGGAAATTATTCACCAAAATTCCCACTCAACCCAAACTTTTTAAAAACTCCCCTAGCACCTATTACTCCCCTGTCTGGCGCCTATTTTTACGGCCCTGCACAAAGGGTCATTTCATGTTTTAGTAACTGGTCAAGTGTTACTCGTGCTCGTACAGTCATAGGAGAAGCCTTTGATTCTGATACCCAGGCAGTACGAAGACTACGATTCAATTCCTCTTCTAAATTTAGTGCCGATGGTTCACGTCTTGTTGTTAGATTAGATAAAGGTATATTATCTTCTTTATCCTCCTCAACGACCTCAACATAAGTGATCTGGGCTTCGGTTTGGCTTTTTAAAGACTTCTCTAATTGCAGCCTCTCAATAAAACTTTTTATTTCTGTTCGTAGTCTTGATTTGCTATGAAGTAAAAATGTATCTTCTTGATCTTGACCGTTGGTAGATACTGACTGTTGCTCCAGAAATTCCAGATATTTGCCTGGGTTTTCCAAATAGAGTAACATACTTGTGATTGATGAACGACGCTCTTTTATTCTAGAACGTTAAAGCTTTAGCCATTTCTTTACTCAATGCAAAAATAATGATGACTTTTCAATTTGCTGATCATGAATCGCAGTGTAGTTTCAGCAGTAACTAGTGGAACAAAACGCTTACAGCCAGCTTAACTGGTTCTAATGCACGTTCAATATCTGTCAACGTATTACATTTATCCCCAGTAAATGAAAATGAAGATTATACAGTTGTAAACAGCTTTCAAGTATATACCTTTATTCCCTCCGCATTCAAAAAGGCAGGGCCGTATTAACTCTTTGAGGCGCCCTAGGCTAGAATTTCCGGAGCGCCTATTTTCGACCCAAAATTTTTTGAAAAGCAAAAAAAAGGCCCTCTCCTCCATAGGTGCCAGCCATACTTCACCTCCCAAAAAAAAAAGAAAAAAATGCGCCTATTTGCCTATTTCATTCCAAAGCAATAAGGTGTTTGGGAAATTATTCACCAAAATTCCCACTCAACCGAAACTTTTTTAAAAACTCCCCTGTCTAGCGCCTATTACTCCCCTGTCTGGCGGCTATTTTTACGGCCCTGCAAAAGGGGTCATTTCATATTTTAGTAACTGGTCAAGTGTTACTCGTGCTCGTACAGTCATAGGAGAAGCCTTTGATTCTGATACCCAGGCAGTACGAAGACTACGATTCAATTCCTCTTCTAAATTTAGTGCCGATGGTTCCCGTCTTGTTGTTAGATTAGATAAAGGTATATTATCTTCTTCATCCTCCTCAACGACCTCAACATAAGTGATCTGGGCTTCGGTTTGGCTTTTTAAAGACTTCTCTAATTGCAGCCTCTCAATCAAACTTTTTATTTCTGTTCGTAGTCTTGATTTGCTATGAAGTAAAAATGTATCTTCTTGATCTTGACCGTTGGTAGATACTGACTGTTGCTCCAGAAACTCCAGATATTTGCCTGGGTTTTCCAAATAGAATAACATACTTGTGATTGATGAACGACGCTCTTTTATTCTAGAACGTTAAAGCTTTAGCCATTTCTTTACTTAATGCAGAATTATGATGACTTTTCAATTTGCTGATCATGAATCGCAGTGTAGTTTCAGCAGTGGCACAAGATGCTTACAGCCAGCTTAACTGGTTCTAATGCACGTTCAATATATGTCAACGTATTACATTTATCCCCAGTAAATGAATATGAAGATGATGTATTTTTAAGATCAATGATAGTTTTAAATAAACACTCTTTGACGAGGTTGAACCTTGTTATTATTGCTGCAAGGCTGCTCCAATGTGTTTTACAATCTTTGACCAATTGCAATTCTCTGCCAAATTTTGCTTTAATATAATTTTGCAATAAGTCATTTCTCATGGGGCATTTTAAACTAAAATATTTTACAATTTGTCGTACTTTCTGAATGAGCGTCCTGAAACAAATATATTATTTAAGTTTATTTTAAGTTGAGTTTTTTTACCTGTAACTTGGTAGTAAATCTACCTCTGGAAATTCTTGATCTACGGAAAGTAGCACTGTTCTTCATCTTCGCTGTCACTGTTGTCAGGCTTGCTACTACTTAAATCCGATCCACTCTTTTCCTGTAGATATTCTTCCTCTTGATGTATTTTTTGTAAAGTACGTCGCAAACAGCTAGCTGCAGTCCATGAGCATAGCACAGTTGATGATGTACTGATAACACTCTGCCCACTTACTTCATGACTGCAGCACCATCTGTCGTTGCTGCGACAATATCTCGTTCAAGGTGGATGTCGAATAAACACTAACGGATCCAGCCTTATTAGCATGAAGATTGAGATTTAAATAGCGTCGATTTCTTAAGGATGACCACTCATCAAAAGTTATTGTGAATCGTTGTTTGGATTTTTTAGGACCTTGAGTTCTTCCATAGTTTTCTTTTAATTGATTTACCGTAGGCCATTACCATACCTCGCACCGTACCGGCAGAAGAAGGCAATGTGTGAGCATATCGATCGATGTGATAAACTTTGCCAACGGTATACCATCATTAGCTACCACCGGGAAACTCTTTCTTCCATAGAAACTTTTTTCTGAGATTGAAAATATTCCGTGATTTTTATTTTCTTAGGTAGCATAGAAGAACTAGTGTCATCTGAGCCTGAGCGCTTAGAAATAAGGGTAGAACAAGTAAACGAACTCTTCGAGCTACTGGCAGTACTGGCACTATCAATATAAATGTCAATATTATCACTTTCGCTGTTATTTTTGGATTTTAAATTCATGTTATGCTTCGTTTGTAAGTAGGTGTGAAGACTTTTGGTAGAACGAGCAGAAATTTTAATAATTCTTGTGCATAACTTACATTTAGCTGTAAAACCATCTTCAGATTTTAAGAAATGTTTTTAAACTAAACTGGAGCCTTCATTCTCTTTACAAGCTATAGCTACACTAACACTCATTTTAGCGATTATTAGTTTACATTTGATATTCGATATTCGATGTAGGTAATACGTAATCTATTTAACTGAAGAAATCGTTTTCAGTCACTAATTAAACGCGTTCCACTTACGCACATACGTACAAACATAAATCGGAAAGTTAAATAACCTGTTTGTTTGAACTACTTCCAATAGCCCAGCTGCGGGAAATCCCCGGCGATAAAGAGTCGGCCCTCGGGGATTCCCCTTGATTTAAATCGTGCAATAATGCAATTATATAACAGATGTCGCGGTCGTAGAAGATAAGTCCGTAATTATTTGTGAGTGGTTTTTTGCTTTCTGGGGCATTTTAAAAGACGTTTGCACTGTTGTTGTCGAATACGGAATTTTAATATGGAATCCCGCAGATCCCTCACGGAAAATCCCGCAATGTTGATCCCGCAGAAACCTGTGTGCGGGATTGGATTCCCTAGTCATGCTAAAAATGTGCCATTGGCTGTAAGAAAAATTATAATTTAACGTTATGAAGATGGAGTGAAGCAAGTGGATATTACCGATAGTTTGTGTCTCCATGAATCAATTGATTTCCGGCTTATTAAAAAATTTACTGTAACTTAAGTGGTGGCAGTTATAAAAATACTGGACGTGTCCAAGAAAAACCGATTAATGCATTATTCGAATATCCAAACAAAATCCATTTTTATCATCAACACAAAGAAGAAATGGGTTTGACTACAATAAATTTAAGAACCATTTGATGCAGGTTAGTGGATAGGGGTTTTTTTTATCAAAGACCGTTAAAAATCCAATGCACTCAAAAAAGAACTTGATGGTCCGATTCCACGTTTTACCTCAAGAACACATTCACTAGACTATAGATGAATGGAATGTAAAAAGTTTATTATACTCACTGTGAAACATGGTGGAGGTTCCATTAATATTTGGAAATGTTTCTCTTGGTTTGGCGTAGGTCTCCTCCAATAAATAGAATTACATATGGACCGCTTTATGTACAGGGACTTACTAAATCGCAGTTTTCCCTTAGCCTTTCCAATCGCCGGATTTAAACCCAATTGAACATATGTGGGATCATGGTGACAACAAAATAAGGCATAAAACTTTTACGAAACTTTAGAATGCTTGGGTACGATAGACATCCCATATATTACAAAACTAATTGAGTCCATACCGCGAGGGTATATGGAACTGATAAAACACAACGAATACTACACCAAGTATTAGTTGTATTATAATAGAAATTAAAGTTACCATATTTTTGTCCAGTTAAAAAAATGAAAATAAACGTATATTTTTTATGTTATAAAAAAATTAAATGTTTTTTCTTACCCTATACATCATCAAAAGACAATAAATATTATTTAATACATTTTCAATGATTAAAATGATTTTAACTCAGTTATTTAATTTTTTTAATGTTGCTATGATTTTGGCCACTACTGTAAAGTCAATACCTTTACCTACTTGAAAATGTAGGTACCTTGAAAATTACTCGGATGTCAATTTTGATGGCCATATTTCCAAATCTAATAAAGCTAGGGACACTTAATGTGGTGTTTTCTTAAAGCACTTTAAAAATAATTTATTGGTGATATTGGTGATAATATATAGAGTAGGATAAAAAGTATGGATTTTTAATGACGCATCCTGTCTATTATATCACCCTTAAAAGATATCTAAAAAACCATTAAGAAAAAACCCCTAAATATAGATATACCCATATATCCAACTTTATTAGTTTTGGAAACATGGTTATCCAAATTAGGTATTTAAATAATTTTTAAAGTATCGTCATTCTGTGGCCGGTGAAGGTATTGACTTTATATTCTGGGGTTATGAAGTATTTGTCAGAAGCTTTAAAAAGATGTCCGACAAGCCCCCATTTATTTTTTTTTTAATGACGTCCAACTCTTAGTTTAATATTTATATATGTCATTTTTTGCCTAAAATTTAGTTTATGTTGTCTTACTAAAGTCCTAAAACTTTCATGAAAAATACCAAACAATTGACAAGTTAGGAGAGTCCTGACTTTAGACAATTACTGTATAATATCAATTGTATAAGTCCTCTACGAGGTTTGGCGAAAAATGTAATTTTTCCTTAAGAGTAAAGTACCTGTATTTTTGCAATAATAAGAATTGTTTGTTTTAAAGAAAATATGTTTAGAATTAAAATTTACTTCTAAATATGCAATTTTCATTATTCACAAAAAAAAATTTTTGTTTTTTTTTCTTCGATAATGGTAAAAATTTTTGGGTTTGTACAGGGGGCAAAATTGGGCGTTTTTATGGACTATCTCAGTTATTACTGGATGTATTAAAAAACCGATTTAGGTATTATGGGTTCGATTTTGGAGAAACTAAAAATGGCGTAGTCATAAAATTATAATAAAATTATTCATCCAAGAGATACGGCGGGAAATTGAAAAATTGTCATTTTTGATTTTACCCTATATATCCTTTATTATAAGAAATAGCCAAAAACGATAAAGACAATTTTTGTAGAACTTTTTACGTAGAATCTGTAAAAGTTTTCAATTTTTATACAGGGTTGCGTATGAAAGTTACGATGCCAATGATCTGTTTTTTATGGAACACCCTGTATATTTTTTACTAATTAATAATTCTGGTCACTTCTCACTTCAATAACAAATATATATATAACATAGAATCATTATCTCTTATACTTTTTTAAATATTTAAATTTTAATATTTCTTTTGAGTGTACCCCGTATAAACACATTATTTTACAATTATATTTAAAATTATTAATTAAATATAATAATTGATTTGAGTATAGACACAATGGCGCTCAGCCAAAATGTTTAGTTTTTGATTAATTAATTACTGAACAAACTTAAGGAACTGATGGATAAATAGGGGTGTTCGGCCTGGTAAAGTAGGTAGTTTAAACTTTTGTGTTGCTGTAAATTTTAAAGAAATTATGAACGAGGGCTCACTTTATTTTTTTGTTATAAAGTCTATGTCGTGGCCCATGGCATTCGATTCTACGTAAAAATATCTACTAATATCAGTAGAGGGCCATGAAAAATATTTTAGTATCATCTTTCGTTTCAACAAAAAGCAACAATTCGCTAAAACCGCAAATCTCTATCTCTAATAATACCCAAGATACCCTGCAACTGCAACGAAATCCGGACACTCTGTACAAACCTACATTTTCTCAATTTCGCAAAAAAAAATATATGCATTTACTTATTTTTTATTACTTCCGGTTCAATCGAAAATCACTGCTCCTTTTAAACTCTAAATGAAACTTTTTTATATTTTATCTTATTTTGATAGAATATGTCATTCTGAATACAATGACACCTCACATGTCATTTTTTGATACTTTTGCTGTCAATTTTTGTTTTTTAATTTTAATCCAAAGTGCCATGATTAAACCAGAGGGTTAATTTTAAGTCAAGTATAAAAAATAAAATAAATTGGCTTTTGTTTTTTACGACTTCTCAGGTAGTCAAAGTTTGTAAAATCCTATTTAATGTCAAAACTCCTTTTTCAAATAAAACAAGGATGGCTCGTTAGCTTATCTAAAAAATAATTTTATTTATTTATTTCGAATAATATGATAACACATAGGCGATATTTTGAGTAAGACTTTTATACAAAACACGTAATAAATAAATGAATTGACAAATCGATATTTATTATTTTAGTACAATGATTTCTTTAGAACAACTTTTTATAACATGCTTTTGGTATAAAAAGCTTTCCCAAAATACCGCTAATGTGGTACCAATTATTAAAAATGAAATGCTCTTTTAGAATATGCTTACGACCCACCCTTGTTCCATTTGAAAAAAGGAGTTATGACCATAAATAGGATTTTGCAACCTTTAACTCCGCCCTGAAAAGTCGTAATTACAAAGGACGATTAAATTCATTTTTCCATGGCTACTTGACTTAAAATAAACCGTTTTAGCCTAATCATGGCCCTCTAGATTGGAATTTAAAAAGTAAATATTGACAGCAGAAGTATCAAAAAATGTAAGGTGATGCCATTTAAAATTTGAAAGTAGCAGTAATTTCCGGTTAAACCGAAAGTAATAAGAAAACAAGTAAATATATTATTCAATCAGAAATTATGTCAAATACCGACATACCAAATTTCACTCTTCTATCTTAAAATTTAAAAAAGTTATAGGGGGAAACCACATTTGAGAAATACCCGGTATACTATTCACTACACTTTAAACATTTTTTTTTAATCAGAATTTACGCCCGTAAAAAAGGTTTGAAAATGTTTTGGGGTATGTGTTACGACTTCTAAAAAAATACCAAAAATTTTGTAAAAATTAAAAAAAATCTCTAAAATATTAAAAATATAAACTACTACAAACAAAATGGCGGTATTTTAATAATTATTTGAATACCATATTTAAATGGCCATATTTCCAAAACTAATAAAAGTAAATATATTTATTGCGGTATTGTCTTACGGTCGTATTCACCAAGCTCTCACTAATTTTATCAGAATGATAGCAGCTTATGCCAATGCTTATTGGCATAAGCTGCCTCGCACCATAGGTAAAAACTAATGTTTAAAATTTTATTTAGAGTAGGGAGAGTAGGCCGGTTTCACGCCCTCCGTCCTCCGGAGGAGCTTATTATCTTAAAATCTCTGACGTCATTTAACATTTAGGAATCTTGCGCAACGCGTAATTTAGGGCGTGGCCCCTACTATCTGTCAAACCATAAATTTCATCTGTCAAATTTCAAATGTCATCTGTCACCTGTCATATGTCAAAAACCACGTGACTTAGAAACTGGCCTCCATGCGTAGGATACTTGAGCTATGGTCATAAATTGATCTGCGCAAATGCGAAAATTTTAAGTCATACCGTTCGGACACTATCGACTAAAATCGTTATTTAACCCTGATGATGAGTCATCAGCGCGCGGTTTACATTTTTTAAATACAGTATTACGTCATACCTATCGAATGGCAAAAACCGCATGACGACATCTTTAACCATAAAGGCGTTACAGCTGTTTAAACATAGTTGAGAGATATCAATTAGCGATTAGAACGGTAACCCGATAGAAAATTAATCATTGCTGCCTTAATATTAAACTTAGAATAATGAAACTTGGACAAAGAATAGCCCCTAACGGTAATAATTTCAAGGTTATCAATCCTAACATGTTAGCCACTGCGCCCTCCGCGCCTAAACCTGAGGCGTAAGCGGGGGCTTAAGCCGAGGGTTTAAGCCCAGGCGCAAAATCTTAGCGCGTGCAATCTTGGATAATATAAACCATAATTTTTGAATAATAAATAATAAAACACATTGTATATTGTTAAAAATATAATTTTTAGAACAAGTTGTTTTATATTGTTGTGTTAAGAAAGTACCAGTTTTTTTGATAGTTAAAAGATTGTCAAATAAAAAGTCAAATTAAAAGATGTTTT